>JANHJO010005351.1:19990-37976 GCA_032468235.1 Pseudoxyrhopus heterurus | reverse complement strand
GCTTAAAGTTGCCAAGGTTGGAGACCCCTGATGTAAATCAATCATCACCTCATTGATCACCACTTCAAAGTCTTCTCTATCTGAACTCCAGAGGCTGACCACAAGGGAGAGAGCTGGTTTTTTCTGGCACTGATTGCAATAATATTATTTCAGTGCTAAGAGGGTTTTTTTTGCTCTTCTAAGAGGTTTGTCACCTAATATTTATACCATTCCATTCCTAGTCTTTCTGTCAATGACAATTTTTCCTGCTTCTTGGTTTAACAGAATGGATTCAGATCTTGTATGTTTTTAAACCAGCATAAATCATCACAAGGGCTGCATGATAGCCAAGTGATTAGGCTGAGAGCTTCAACACTGAAGCCTTTTCATTTGTCAATACAAAATTCCCCAGTGTGTCAGAAATAAAGAGTATAATATGCCAGCATAAATTTATTAAATTAAAATTAAAAAGTTACTTGCAAAATAGAATTGCAAAACCACTTCATTTTGACCACTTACAGTAGCTGGCAGAGTTAATATGTAATTTTTTTTCAAAGCTGTATCTATTATATCTGGTGGCCCATCCAACCTAGAGCTATCCAAATTTTGCTTTCCCCCCCCCCCCATCTCCTTGCTCCTTTTTGGACAGCCCATACCTCCTGTCCAGTCTCACCTACTCACTGTCCCTGCCTGGAGATCTCCGCACCACCTCAGAAATAGTGTTTGCCCCTACATTCAAGAGTGAACAGGATAGCACTGCTCACTGCAATTGTCAAAAGTTCTTTAGGTTGGGCCAAAGTGAGCCACCTCATGAGGAGTTTGATATTGTTGTGCTGCTATGATCAGTACCTCAATCCTGTCTTTTAGTCCAGCTCTTTCCAGCCACTGGTAGGATTTCCCAGTGTCTGCGACCTCAGCTACTGTTGATCTGTAGCATGGGTAAGTTGTTTGTGTGTGTGATTTCATTTGTTTGGTAACAATATGTAATATACATAATTATATCACAGCTGTCAAGTGTTGATAGGCAAAATAATATTGAGTTTTCAAAGGCTTTATGTGCCTTTAATTCTGTGCCTTTTGGTTTATACGTTCATACTATATCATTCCAAGGTCACCTTACATGTTTCTTGAAGAACCTTTTAGTTGGACCAATGTCTTTTGCTCTGTCTTCCCAGAGTTAGAAAATACTTTAATTATCTATTCCCTTCTATTTTTTCTTTTCTTTCATAGTAAAATTGCTGTTAAATCATCCTAATTCCTGTCACATTTAACTAGAGCCCTTAACAGAATAAAGAAACTTTAGCAAGGAAACCTAAATGTCAAAACAGTATTCACTCAGTTACCTTTAATTTAATTTTATTATAATTGGCTGGTTCATGACTCATATGAATTGTTCCAAAATTATTTTCTGTGATATATAAATGTTATTTATTTGACCTATTTCATCACATTTTATTGAATGAATGTTATTTGTCTTGAATTGCAATTTATCATTAAGATATATACAGACTACAAAATAAAATGATGACTAAATGAATGGAAAAAACAATCTTGTACAGTAATATAGTAAAGCATCTTCCAATTATGCATACTGTATTAATGAAGCCAGAAAGGGGTTCTTCCAGCTGCTGAGTTGAAGTGTTACCCATCCATTTTGGAATCAAAAGACAACTGTATAATCCTGAAATCTATTTACCCCTCGTTGATCCCTATCTTCCTATGTTTTAACTTAGTGCTTAAATTGTATTGTCCAGATTATACACATACAATATATGACAGGCAAAGTGATTTGTCTTCTAGCTTTGTTGTCTTCCCTCTTCTGCAGGACATTAGTCATGACTCTGTAGCAGGTTGTGGAGAGTGGTGAGATGAAGACTCACGAAGTATCTATTTGCAGGCAGTCCGATGCTACAGCTCAGCCCCATGGGAGGAGATTAATATTTGAAGAAGACGTGTGAGAAAGTGACCTTGGTCTGTGGTAACATAAACAGAGGTGGGCGTAACATATTTCCCCCCACATTGTCAATCATAAAGGGGAGGAGCATCCCCTATCTATAAAAGCCCCTCCCATTCTTGAGAAGAGTCAGAGAGAGTCCTTGTTACATATCTTAATGCATCCTCCGAGGAGCATGTATCCAGAAGTGGATATTTAGTTTCACTGGGTCTTCTTCAATTCTGAGGAAATTAGAACAAGACCTTGTAGTTCTGAGGAATTAATCTAAATTTTAACTCCCTTAATATATGGGAAAAGGGTGTACTGAGGTACATTTACATAATAATGATGACTACTGACTCTGCTTGTATATACGGTAGTTTATTTTTGGACTTTCAAATAAATTATTCTTGTTTAATCTTTTAACTGCATTCATTGTGATTGTGTGGTTAAAGGCTATCAACATCGATCATTACCTCCAAAGACATTTTTATTTTTTCCTGACAGAAAGCTCACTTATACTTTATTACATGGAGCATTCATCACTTTTCTATCTCTTAATTAACTTGGTTGCAGACAAAGAGAGAAAGAAACAGAAACAAGAGAGCACCCTGTTTATAAGAAAGATTCTGTCCTCTTTTCCCCCCCTGAAAACAGGTTTCTTTCCCTAACCTGGTTGGCTGGTTACACACAATGAAACTTGAACCAAAGCAACCATCGTTTTAGTCTAGTGTGTCATGAAAATCCAATTATATTTAAAAGGAAGTTGTTTTGCTTGTGGAACCAACCAGGCATAAGTCATGGAGACTCAGAAGGAACACCAGGACGAGAGACATGCCTAGTAAGGCCTATTAAATTAAGTGAGCCTTACTCCTTTGGAAGTGAATAAAAGATTATAGCCTAAGCTAAGCGAAAAAGAAACATAGTAGGAAATGTTATGAACTTTCCTCTTGTGTGCAAGACAAGGCAAACAGGGTGAAAAGTCTTACCCTCATCCTTCCCGAATGACAAGAAAATAGTTTTCCAAATTACTTGTTTGCCTTGATTTATGCCACAATATTATTTTCCTTTCCCAAGTGCCTCATAATTATTAGCTGTAGTAAGATTGCTTGCTGTTTGTTTTTATGTCAGAAAGGAGCCATGTTGTTGTTTGTCAAATGCCGCCTAGGTAACCAAATGCCAAGGGCACAATTGCTTTTCTCCTGAAATTCTACTGTTCTGTTTAAAAACAAGCTACAGGGCTTATCTCTCATTTTATTGCCTCTGTTTTCTTTGTATGTCAGATTTAATCTTGGCACATACTGCTCAGCTGAAATAAAGTTGTAATAAGTCTTTAAGCGGTGTGCTTCAGTCCTAAACCCCCAATTACTATCATTCTGGAGTCTTTGATGATTACTTTAGGGTTACTACTGGTACTCATTTGTGTATCATTCTTCCTAAGTGCAATGTAGTTTGAAGGATCAAAAATATATTTGCAAAATTACTTATGTTCGGATGAAAGTTTACTGGAAACATTTTGTAAGTATTCTGAACTAGTCTGCCCATATCATTAAGTGCTATATAAATCATATGCTGTAAGTGTTAGGTGGTGTGTGATCATTCTTGCATACTGTTCTTGCATATTGTTCTTCAGAAGAAGAATATCTAGGAGACAATGGGCAGATTGGCATCTTCTGCTTGCCCCACTCCAGTAGAGACCAGTCACCATTTCCTGAATGCAAGAATGTATGACATCCTTCTAGCATTTCCAGAACACTGCAAATACAGCCTAGTTTTCCACTTTTGATTCAAAACTGCTGATTTTCAATCTGAACTTTCATAAACGCCAGGGCAGATGATTTCCAGTACTTTGATCTAATCTAAAACATCCCCAGCTTCGTTTTGATTCAATGTCTAGCATCCTCCCATCTCCTCCAGCAGTTTTTGCTATCCTGGGCAATCAGTTCTGGTTTATCTAGTTACTAAGTTCCCTGCTGAGCAGAGTTTGCTACCTTTAAAAAAAAAAAAATGTAATTGATCTAACATTGGGGTGTGAAGTAAATGAACCTAGAACTCAAGTTCCATTTAGCCCTAATGGGCACCCTTTTTGTTTTTAGCAAAGCTAGATGAAGCAATCTCCTTTTCCTTTCCCACCCCTTGCCCACAATACCCTCCTCTTCATAGGTACATTGGTACTTGTTTCTATGAAGCTGAGCTACCAACTCTTCCTTGCAACAAAATATCCACAGATTTACAGAGGATCATAAGAATAAAAAAAAAAACAATCTTTCCTCCCTGCTATTTTGATTATTACAACATCAAAGCAATGATGATACTAGAAGGAGAAAAGGTCTGTATTAGGGTCAAGGAAAATATAATCTGGGAAGAGGGTTGAAGGGATTTATGTGTACAGTTGTCTGGAAAAGCAAAGGAAAAGCATAGAGATGAGTGAAAATAATCCCTGGAAGGAAACAAGGCTGGTTTTCCTTCTGCACGTGAATGAGAAGGGCAAGACGTAGAAGAAGCAGTAGTCAGGTTCTGCTGTAGACATATTCCAGACCAAGGATCAGTCTGACCTTATTACCAGCCTGGAACTGACACTTCCGACGTTAGCCTAAAAACAGGTGGAAGCAATACAAGAAACAAGTAGCTTAGACTACACTGTCAAATTGCCCCATGAATCCATGTTCCAGCAGAAATTTGAATGCTAGTCTTTCAAGTCAAATCATTCATCATTAACAACAAGGAGCATCATATATACAGAGCTAAGGTCTGCATTTTCAGAACACATTTTTTTCCTCTTAATTTACTACTAGACATATTTTTGGGATCACAACTCCATTCAGAGAAATGGTGAGATGTACTCCGCACATAAAATCAAGTATATGTAAAAGAAAGCATAAAACAGAAGTTACTTTTTTTTTCTTGCTTCCTCCTAATAGAACAAAAATAAAGTGGCACATGACTAATAAGATACCAAGATAATAATGGACAGTTGATACAACTGTTTCTCCTCTCAAACCCTTCCCCTGGAACTCAAATGTCTGTACTATACTTGACAAAATATTTGCGTAAATATCTCTGGGATGACACAAACAAAAACAAAACATCTACAAGAGACTACACAATAAGCGAATGTACTGAATACTGGGCTAAATACAGATCGTCCTTGACTTAGAACCACAATTGAGCCCAAAATTTATGTTGTTGAATGAGACATTTGTTAAGTGAGTCTTGCCCCCATTTTATGACCTATCTTGCCAGAGTTATTAAGTGAATCACTGCAGTTGTTAAGTTAGTAACATGGTTGTTAAGTGACTCTGGGTTCCCCATTGACTTTGCTTGTCAGAAGATTACAAAGGGTGATCACATGACCCCAGGACACTGCAACCATCATAAATCTGAACCAATTGCCAGGCATCCAAATTTTGATCACGTGATCATGGGGATTCTGCAATGTTCGTAAGTGTGAAAAACAGTCAAGTCACTTTTTTTCAGTGCTGTTGTAACTTTGAATGGTCACCAAATGAATGGTTGTAAGTCAAGGACTACTTGTGCACAAAAAGAATCCGTTAAGATATTTCCCCCCATCTTTAGTAAATTTTCAACCAAGATATACAAATTAATATTTCTTTGGAGATTCTTTTTCCAATTTCCCATTCTAGTCTACAGTGATTTCCAAGTAGCAACTTGTCCAGTGCTAACTAATACGAATCTTGCATAAGCTTTTTGATATCAGTTAAAGTCAGCCAAATGCTGCCACCTGCTGTGGCAGTATCTAGAAATTACACTATTCCTAATTAATAATTTGTGTTAGTTATGTAATAGACAACCATATAAAAAGGATTAATATAGGAAGCAGTTGTCATTAAATTCTCACTAAAAGTAGAATTTAAAATTTACATTTTAGAAAAGTAGCTTTAAACTGTAATATATTCCATATAACTCAAATAAGCAAAATCAATCATAATTAACTTAAGAAACTCAGTGAGATTTGATTTTTTTTAAAGAGCTTTTTCATTTTAATACCTTGAAAGTATTGGATACATGTGTGAATGTTCATTTTTGGTAATTAGAATAAAGACTATGTATCATAGAAAGAGAGCAATATTGTTTGGAAAACTAGAGACTTGTATTTACAATTAAGACCATTGTACTATTATTGTGTTATTGCTACTTGTTTTGATCTATCCTTATTCTTATTCTGTGGTTTTTTAATTTTGTATTTATTGACCAGAATTGTGAAATGGGCAGCTGTGTAAATGAATATAATAATAAACAAAACAAACATGCTTTTATTTTTCATTTCCTTTAATAGGTTAATATTTATGTTTAGTGGAGAATATGATCATGCTTATAGTGGCATATTTCATTAACACTAAGAATTAGATTTTTAAAAAGAATTCTTAGAGATGGACTAACATCCAGCCTATTTCAATATTTGATCTTGTTTATACTGGGAGCTGATATTCCACTTTTTGCAAGGAAAGATGTGAAGGAAGACGTTGTAGGGTTTTTGGCATGTTTTCATGTCAAAACATTCTCTGTGAATTTTTATCCCCCAACTTTCTAGTATTTATATTTTTCTCCTGCTGTGGAATTTGAGGTATTTCAATGCCTCTACTCATTCATAAAAAGGATACTTGATTGGCCTAGGAAATGAATTCCAAATCTGTTAATTTCTTCTCTTGGATTTTTCGACAACATTGCAGAGCACCCTCCCTAAACATTCCATAGCTCGCATTCCATAGCTGATTATTATTTAGCATATGTTGAGACCATGACAAAGAGAACTAAACATATACATACAATCCACATAATTGTATACAAAACTTCCATGCAAGTACAGCTAGCTAGAGTTGGTTTAAATGTCAAGGTTCCGACTGACAAACCCAACCAAGCTAGCATGTCGAGACAATGAGATCACTTTAAGCATAACCTTATTGAATACATCATTTCGGCATGCATGAAGCAAAACCAACTCTAGCTAGTTCCCGCGGTTTTCGCCTAATTAAAGAATGAATTCTTTCCTCCCTTCCTTCGTCCAGGTCACATTGTCCAACTAGATGTTCTGATGTCTCTATGGCAACTCCTTCAAATCCTTGCCAAACATCTGTTGAGATGACCTTGGTTCCCACAGGACAATTTCTTGTAGTTTTCTGGGCTAGCATTCCAAAGCTTTCCTTCCCGCCCCATAGTCTGTGGCAAGCTGAGAAACAAAAACATGGCTGTAGCAACATAGGTACATTTTGAAATTGACAGTGGCCTCATAACTGGATGTCCAATTCAGTTTATCCAGGTGATTGTCCCTGGCGTTACTTCATACAGATCTTCTAAGGCAGTCGTCCCCAACCTTTATGGCTTGGTGGCCTGCTGGAAGGGAGAGGGGAATTAGCAGCGGGCTGGCATGTGAGCACATGTGTAGGCACCAGCCCACTGCTCATGCAAGTTGAGCTGTGCGTGCCGGCTCACCACTCAGCACGCATGTGTGCTGGCTTGCCGCTTGTGCAAGCTGAGCTGCACACATGTACATGTGTGTGCTGGCCCACCACTCATGTAAGTCAAGCTGCATGTGTGCACACATGTGCCAACTAGCTGCTTGCACAGCCCAGTTCCAAACAGGCCACAGCCCGGTAGTGGGCTGTGGCTCAGGGGTTGGGGACCGTTATTCTAAGGAACCAGAGAATGCACATTGTGGGCAGTCTTGTACAATATGTTTAATAGTTTGCATATTAGCACTATAGTCTCAATAATGGGAATCTTTCCAGCCCCCCTGATAGAGGGCAGAGGCACTTCTTCCAGTGTCACATATCTAATTCAGTTTCGTCTAGACAGAGGGAAGCAGATTAAAGCCAGATGGTTTGGCAGAGGGATCACTAATGGTGATCATAGCTGGTGAAGCCTCCTATAGACAATCCAATAGCTGCAAACACCAGCTAACACAGGATGCAGCAGGGGAAGGAATAAGGACAGAAGCAGGAGGCATACAAAGAGCTGACAAATACATGACTCACATGCTTTTTCAGAAGCCGCTGGGGCCTGGTACCCTGGTTCCTGATGGTACTAGCATATTTGTCAGGTCCCACTAGGGTCATCAAACAGCGAGAAACTAATTTGGAAGGCAGGATTTCATTGGAAGCATATCTCTTTTGATGCCAGGCTGCTTCTGGCTGTTCCCCAAGGCAAACAATACTGCCTCAGTTCATTGAAGGTGGGGGAGAGATTTTGCAAAATATATTTCTGGTTTTTATGTATGGCTAATAAATAGAATAAAAAAGGTCCTGCACCAAAGGATTATGCCGAACACTAAAAAGTAGCGAAGACCAAATTATCCTGGCATCTCATACTTTACAGAGTAAATTAAACTCTTATTTCAGAACTGCTTTCTTACCTCAGAATTATGTCCACATCTGAGTAGAGTAAAAGAAGACACAGTTCACAGACTTCCCCAAAATAATTAGATGTACTGCATTTCTGTCTGATTCATGGTTATTATTTCCAAGTTTACATTTCTGCATATAAATTGCCATATCGAATTTTATACAGATGCATTTTTTCTGGTGACATGCTTCCTTTTTTGGCAATGCATAAGAGATTTAAAATATTGCACAGAATCTGCTTGAAATGGTCTATTTTTATTTGTTATTCAAATCTGCTTTATACTTTTCCACCCACAGCACACCAAGATGCCTAGTAATCAAAAACAAAAAGTGAAAGAATTAAAATTAGTATTTATTCAGCTCAAAGGACCTGAATAAAGACTGAAAGATTAGTGACAAAGCACAGTTATTGTGGAACTAAATTCCATTATTTGTAAATTATTTGTAGACTAGCTTCTCTCGTATGCTCAACAAACAGGTGTTTGGAAGTTTAAGTGGGATTCTACTGCCAACCTTGATGCTTAAATAAGTTTATACAGAGAGAGGCTCTGAGAAAATCAAGACTGAAGCTTAAAATTAACATTATATTCAGAAAACAAAAGGCAACAGTGTAATACTTTCAACATTACAATGATTCCAGTATAGTACACTGACTAACTATGTTCTTAATGTATTTCATACTGAGTGAGATGTCTTCTAGCAGTCCAGAACTATACCATAGGCAACTGTATTGAAAGACATTATAACATCTAAAGAAACTAGTATACCTCCAATCCAGTTCTTAAAATGGGTTATCCATCCCAGCTGAAAATCTAACTGAAATGGATTTCAAATTTGCACCATTTTTACCCTCCTTATCAAAAAGTTATTTGTAGGCAGGGATTTCCTTATCCTACAAAAAGATCAGGAAGCATAAGATGCAGCCAGCCAGCAAGATGGCTAATGACTCTTTTTCCATTTATATGAGATCTCCTTCACTTGCCAGTTACCTGAGTCCATAGTTAAAAACTTGGGAAGGTCTTCTCCTCCATTACAACAGGATACCATGTGCCTAGCTTTTATAAAGTTTCTGGCATTTCACAAACTGGTTCTGAGTTCAGCAGATCCTGCACATCAGTTTGGTATTTTGGCAGCTCAGAATAAAGAATATATAGGTCTTAGTTCAACTCATTTTCTTTTAGCATTGTATTTTTCACAAGGGGGCATATGTTAGGCCTGAAATATATATTATTCTGTCCTTATCTGGAATATAAAACCAAAACCAGTGATAGTAATACTATTATGAATATGTCCTTGGTTCACCAGAATGATTTCTCTCCAAATAACACATTCCTTTGAAATGACTCTTGTTAAAAAAAATAATTAGGACTGACTGATGCATTTCTCCCTTTGGCTCCCTTTCAGTTTTTCTTCATTCCCTACATGGAATCACTCGTGTTTGAAAAGTCTTTGATAGCCTTCCTTTCCTGCCTATCCCCCACTTCAATGACTGAAATCTATTTTAAATGATAAAAATAGTTTCTCCTTATGTAGTATGCAATTACATAAATTGGCTTTACAAGAGATGGGCTTGTACAAGCCAAATTTTTGATGATAAAAATCAGGACCCTTTGTCCAAATAGATTTTCTAGTATTGTTAAGACAAGAGACACATGAAAAATAGTAATAGCTGATAAAGGCTTAAAAATAAACAATAAATAAATGTAATTGCATAACTGAAGTGAAGAGTTTGGTGTAGAGATTAAGGCATCAAACTAGAAACTTGGAGACCATGAATTTTAGACCGGCCTTAAGCACAAAACTAGCTGGGTGACTTTGGGCCAATCACTCTTTCTCAGCTCTAGGAAGAAGGCAATACCAAACTGCTTCTGAAATTTTGCCAAGAAAACCACAGGGACAAGTCCAGGCAGTCACCAGGAGTCAAGGCTGATTTGAAGTACTTCCCCACTTAAAAAAAAAAAGTTAGAGTAACAAAAAAGCAACTTTCCAGTCACAGGAATTCACAGGAATATTATGAATCTATGTGAAGAACTACACCCACACGCATCCACACTCACCCACAGACAATAATAGACGTTTCTAAACAATGATGGGAGCATAAGAGTACATGATTCTGAACAAAAACATAAGTGCATTGGACATTTTTAGAAACCTTGACAAATGGCAAGAAGGGGTCACTCCTGTATACCAACTTTAAAAAATGGACAGGGAAGTCCCACCCCATGGCAGTTACTTTTTGCATTAAAGAATATATAAAATGTACCATACTAGAAAACATTGGAAAACTGTATTTGTCTTCCTTTGGGACAATAACTAACTACAAATGTATATAACATTTAGGAATATCCTATTACCCACCTGAACAAAACTTGAGGGTAATCTTAAGTTTGTGAAAGAAATCAGAGAGAAGGAGGAGACAAATTGTTGTATTATTAGGAGCTTTTAGTTAACCTCACATAAACTGGGTACATTCACACTGAAGGTAAGTTACCAATTTGCTAAATACTCTAAATTATGTTGCAGTTGGTCTTGGAACTAACCAGAAGGCAGACAACTGGATGAAGCCTAAAGGGTGTCAAATCATGCAAGATTGTCAAACTCAGGAAGAAAGAGCCACTTGGGTTTCGGGAAGAATCTTTCTTGCTAGAAGGGTAATATAATAGAATTTTGAAAGTCCATGAATGCAATTATCCAGATTAGCTTATACCTGTACCTATAATTCCTGAAGGTTCAAAAGAATGCAACCAAAATGATCAGGAGATTAAAACATTTTTCTTATTAAAAGAAGTCTAGAATTTGGGGGATTCTTTATTTTAGAAAAAAATGACTAAAGAAGATAATGAAAAAGGAAAAAGTGGACAATGTAATCCATTGTAATTCACCAATGAAAAATGTCCCCCCTCTCAAAACAATAGGACCAGGGATCATTTAAATGAAGCTGATGGGAAGGGGATGAATGGCCAAAAGGAAACAACATTTACACTATTTCGGTGTGTTATTCACCTATTAAAATCATTACCACAAGACTTGGAGATGGCTGCTAATATACACTAACTTAAAAGGGGAATAGATCCATCCATTGAGAATAACAATAGTTATAAAAATTTAATTGAGGGTTCTTCTCAAGTCCTGGCTCTCTGAAAACATTATATGTGTGAAACAATATAGAAGTGGCCTCATCTGCAAGAAGCATAAGTGAAATGTTCATTTATTGCTCAATAGACTGATGGTGTGGAAAGTTCTTCAGCCTTAGTCAAGTTTGATTATTGTTCTTCTACCTCACATTGCTTCTCATCAGTTATAATTAATCTCTCTTTTGTTTGCAGAGATGATTTCCCTCTCTCCCTTCTAGAAATGGAATATATATCTATTATATTCCATCACAGCAGCTGTGGTAAATCCTCTGGGATGAACGTGGGTGTAGGTAGCCCCATGGTAGAGATCCACCAACACCTGTGAGATGAAATATATTATTAATGTCATTTTTGCATGATTCTCTAGGGACTCCAAAGTCAGATCATGCTGCATATTTATGCAATGTCTTTAGCTATTAGCAGTATTTACAGAAGAACTCCAGAGAGGAGAAGGTTGATGAGAGATGATGTAGCTCACAACACAATTCAGTGTTTCAAAGAAAGCCTGTAGGTGGATGTGGGAAGGGAAGGTCTTATTGACTAAAAATGACTTCTTTAGTCTTTCTAGGATAGATTTCCTCCCCCACTTACCCTGCTCATTCAATGATCTGTAAAACACATCTAGAAGTTGGAATTCTATAGGGAATCTGCCCACGCTCCTGGGCAATACTTCAGTGAAGTTCAGCTCAGGAGGAATTCTTAAATGAACTCTTTTTCAGGCTTTTGTCCTTAAATAGATGGTCAGGATCTCATTAAAATGAATTAATATTAATTAATGAAATTGTTTCCAAACTTCTTTGGATATTAACTTTGTCCCTAACTTCTTTGATGGATATCACAAAGAATGGTGTTTAACAAACTTAATTGTAGCTATTTGGAAATAGTGAGAAAAAGAATTCTTGAGCCCATAAAGTCTCCTGGAGAAATCAATCTGTCAAACCAAATCTTTCATCCTAAGAGGTTTATTTTTTTACTTGCTTGTATTATACATTTACCATAAAACCTAACAGCATTAAAAGCTGTTGTATTAGTCCAGAGGCCTGTTTTCATAATGGTCAACCAGATGCTTTGAAAAGCCATGAACAGAACAGGAGTATCACAGCATTCTATTTCCTTGAAATGCATTGCTCTTTTCTCCATTGTATTGTAAAATTCTTTCATTTTATTGTTGTAAAATTCTCTTTCTTTGATTGTAAATCACTGTAGCATAATTTATTGTTCAACAGAAAATTCTGTCTGCGATATTTACTAGCTAAAAGATAGGGTATTTAATATTTAATTATTAGTATTTAGGGTATTTAAATACTCTAAAGATAGGGTATTTAATTATTTGGTATTTAACTGTTTTGTTGTAAAGTCTTAACTTGTTTTCTTTGGAGAAAAAGCTTGCAACTCATTAGGATACTTGCTTTAGGCTACAAAAGCTTTAAGAGAATATAATGACTAATCCTGGACAAGTGGGAATGGGTAAGGCAGTTGTTCTTTGGCATCTTTAATGGGTGCTTGGACAGAAGGAAACTCTTTGTTCCAGGCAAAAGTCTAATAATGGCAACATTAGGATGGAGGTCTCCAGGACTGAGTCACTCCATTAACCATCAGGTTGGTTGAAATGCCGGAGGAACTCCTGTACACAGCTACTCAGTATGTCCTGTATTAGAGCTGATAGGCAAATGGGACAGACTCACTGCCACATTTATAAGAAAATATCAGATCCTTTAGGTGAACGTCAAAATTATTCTCAGGAGCAAGTCAACAGGTTGTCCTCCAGCCAGAACCTGATGAACAGCAATATGGAAGAACAGAATTAAATCAGCATCTGAAAGAAAGCCCAAGACCAGTCTGGGAATCAAGCCAGAATGCCAGGCAGGAATCAAGATACTTGGTTAGGCAAGAGCTGGTGGCAGATGCTGTTTCCAGCGTGGGTAGGTTGGAACTGAACCCATATTACGTGGAGGTGGTGGAATTTCAGCACAGCTTCAACTCTTGGCACTGAAGCCCCTCCCAAGGAACCCTATATTCTTAATTATACATTTTGCTTTTGAGCTTGCACTTTCAGAAGCTCTTCTCTGTGGACTCTTCAGTCTCAGCATCATAATTTGGCTTACAGACACCCAAGTTTGATTTAGTTTTCCATATTATGAAATATGGTCATGTTAATAAAGGACTATCAGATTGTAAGTGTAAAAAGCCAGGTGAAGTTTTTAGGGGTTTGTGTGGTTTTTTTTAAATGTTTTACTGCCATCTCAAAGGAATCTATTTTTTTTGCAGCTGAGATCCATAGCCTTATCTTACAGTCACATCCCTGGAAACATACAGATTTGTTTAGAGCATGTTTTTCAATCTTGGCAACTTTAAGATGTATGGACTTTAACTCCCAGAATTCCCCAGCCTGCCCAGCCAACTGACAGGGTAATTCTAGGAGCTGATGTCCACATTTCTTAATGTTGCCAAGGTCAAGAGACACTGGTTTAAAGGAATGAAGGCAAATATATGTGTCCCAGGATAATAATGCAAAATTGAATTTGGGTCAGTCACCAGGACCAGAGATTTACTCTTCCGAGGTTTCGGACTCATGCTGAAGCCCATCTTTAGGGAATTTTTCTACTGGAATACATGCTTTGGGCTGTTCTGCAAGTGGTGTTTATGTGGTGCCTTCCTATTGGCTGATTGGTGTATTGATGGCTGGCGATTGGCTGTCATTTCCTTGTGCTACCACCCTGGTGGTAATTCCACACTCCTGTTAACTGACAAGGAGCCCGTTTCCCAAGCTTCAATCACTTCCCTGGCTATCTTTGAACCTGCATGGCCAACGATCTTAGTTGCTGCAAAATTAAATGTGTGTCCTTGTTCATTGCAATGTTCATTGCAATGAGTTCAGGTCTCCTCAAACTCACTTGCAATCTGGTGGTTAGCTTCCTCCCCGTTTGTGTTACATAGTCACAGGGGCAATCCTTGCAGGGGATTTGATAGATTACATTGAAAGTATCTCCCACCTTCAAGAGATTTACAACACATAATTTATCATTGTACGGTAGCCTCTGGGCAATGTGAAATGCCCACTTGCAGATCTCGGCAGCTGCGTTCTACTGCTTCTGATATGTTTTTGAAGTATGGCAGGGTGTGCCATATAGCTGGTCTTTTACCTTCTTTCTTTTCTTTCCTTTGCTTTTTGTGCAGGCATCTTGTAATCAATGCGTGTGGGTACTCATTATGTTTGAATTGTTCTTGTAGGTACTTTCTCTCCCGTTGTTTAGCTTGCTAGGTACTACAGTGGGTACTACTCTGCCATATAGTGTTCTGAAGCAGCTCTTTTTGTGTGACAGTGGATGGTTACTGTTGAAACTAAGAATGCATGGAGTGGTGGTGACCTTACGATAAACTGTGGTTTCAACACTTCCATCTTCCTGCCTGTTGACAAGCACATCTAAAAATGGTAATTGTCTAGCCATTTCTTCCTCCATTGTGAGTGTATGTCTGGGAAGATGGAGTTCAGTAGCATATGAAAGACTTTCAGTGCATTTCTTTTGATGATGACAAACGTGTCGTCCACGTTGCAGCACCAAAATTTAGGTGTGTAGTTTTAAAATGCACAGTGTTCTAGTTCGTGCAAGAGTTTCTGCAATGACTCCTGATATTGGGGGACCCATGGGTGTCCCTTTTATTTGCTCATACATTTCCCTTTTGAATGTGAAAAGGGTATGTTAGCAGTATTGGAATAGCTTCCTGATTTGTGTCCTGGTTAGGTTGTTCTGATCTGTGTTGTATTCTTCTTCTAGATTTTAATCTGTTACTTCATATGCTAGTTTGGGGTGTTGGTGGATATAAATAGGGATACTACATCGAAGGAGACTATGATCTCATCAGGAGCCACATTTAAGCCTTGTAATTTTATCAAAAATTGTGTGGATGATGTGACTGCGCTGTTCGAGGGTGGGGTCAGGAAGCTTAAACGTTGTGCCAGCCATTTAGCCAGGTTGTAGGTAAGAGTTTCTCGTAGCACTACAATAGGTCTGAGGGGGACTCCTATTTTGTGTATCTTGGGGACTCCATAAAATCTCACAGGGGCGGCATCTGTTGCTTCATTTTCCAACATTTTTTTTCTGTTATACACTTGTTTTGTTTGAGTTGGCTGAGATAAGCATTCAATTGTGTGATCATCGTTTTCAACTCTGATATCTTTGCTGGCTTATATGCTGAGGAATCATTAAGCAGGGCAAATGCCTTCATTTCATAATCTGTGTGGTTCATTACGCATGATAGCAACTTTTTGTCTGATGGCATGTTTTTCTGACTCTTCTATCTCTACTTTGTTGAGTATGGATTCTAATGCTGCCATAAATTCTCTTGGTGTGCATCTCACATGTTAAATCTCTCATCATGTTCAAGTATTTGTAATTCCCACTGGCTTAATTGTTTGTTTGATAAATTATGTACCAAGTTCACACAGGTTTTGAATTTTATCCTCCAACTGTTTCCTTTTTCTAGCCTGTTTTTCTTTTACCAGAGTCCTAATAACATTTTCTGGATAGGTGACTATTTCTTCTTCAAGTTGTGATAGACAATATCCCTTATGTATATTGATAGCTGCTTTATATTTGCCCAATCTTAGATGACAGTCATTGATTAAGACTTCTAACATATGTTTGCTGAATGCTTTTGCCATATGTCTGCCCACCTCTGAGTTGACCGGTGGTCAATATTGTAGGCTGCGTGGAATCCCCTCTTCCCAAGTGCATCTGTGTAGGAAGCGTAGTTATTCATAAGTTGATGTCTCACATGCTGTGAAGGATTCCCAAAGCCGAACTTTTCGAAGTACTATGTAGCTGCCCATATCTCTCACGAATAAAGGCAAAATATACATGTTCCAGGATAATGATGCAAAATTTGGGTCAATTTAATAGTAGTTTAATTTATTGTCAATTCAATACTGGTTTAAAGCTTTAGCTTTCTCCTCGTGAGTAAGTATGTGGGAATAGAATATGACACACAAAGAAAAACTGGGGAAAATGATGTGCAGATAAAGTTATAAAATTAATATCTTTTTCAACCCTGAAATCCCTCCACACCCAAGACACTGTAATAATAACCAATGGTGGTCTAGGATCAGTTTGAAAAAAAACCCTGTCTGTCACTGAATCCATTGTTGTCTCTCCCCGACATAAAAATGCATATGCAATCGAAAAGATTGTGGAAAATATATATATATTTTGTTTTCTTTACAATATCTAGCTAGCTGATGCTTGTAGGGATAATTACTCTGGCCAATTTCATCATGTCTATAAATGTCCTTATATTATACATACAATGTAATTCAGCACACTTGACAGTTTAGGAGATTATATGTGAGACTACTCAAAGGTCAAAATCCAAAAATAATTATGTTCAGAGATATATAATGGGCTGTCAAATGCAGTTGTGTCCAATTTATATCAGCACTTTTAAAAAAACTAAAGGCTTCCATCCACTTCTAATTACATTATCAACTTTTTATCAGCCATCCTCTCAATGCTTCCTTAAATGAATCCTTTTTTTTTTATCATAACCGTGGTGTGTTGAGTCAACATTTCCATTTAACCATTCTCCATCATGACACAAAAAATATTTCATGCTGCCACCAGTGCCTGCTATTCTCTGCTTTAGCATGAAACACTGGTCAATGTGTTAAGCTATCTTGGAAGCAGCATTTTCATTAGTCTGGCCCCTTGCATTTGAAAAAATATTTGGAGACAGGCTTGCTATTTAAAACAAGTGTTTAGCTCATGGAAAAATGTATTTGAGGGAAAAGTTTATATTTACAGAAATGGAGCTTGTCATTTTGATCTGTTAAATTCCTGAAGCATGAAAGGTTATGCAGTTAGTAATGATATTCTGGCCAGATTTTTTTTTTAAATAAAGGAAATTGTGTGTGGATCCAATACTGGTAACTAGACAGAGGAAGTGGAAGTAAAAAGCACTTTTTTCATATATTGCTTTATGTAGACAGATTTTAATTGGATCATCTGGCTGACTTGGATTGCTTTCAGCAGTTTTAGAGGAAATTTCAAAGGGCTTTAAGAGCACTTCCAGATGGTTGCTTCCCACGCATTGCTGGAACTAAACAGGAGAAAGGGGGAATATACCTTAGGTTTTACTCCCCAGTTGATGTGTCACCTCTGTAAAGTTTTTTATTTTATTTTATTTTTTGTCAGAAGCATAGGCATTTGCCACTAGCCCATTAAACCATAATGGTACATTCTGACTCATGGAGGGAAGGAGTATTCACTGCACTTTTTTGCCCATTTTCACATTTTAAAACTGAACCTTGAAAACTGGGCATTTGTCATTGGATTTCAGTAAAGTGATCTTTGAGGGATTGAAGGAGCTGCTGCTGGGCTGTGTGGCCTGTGACTCAAGAATTTCCCAGTTCTGTTATTAAAGTGACAGACATGCAGATTTGCCCCAAGAAAAAGCTTTTCTGCATGGCAGCCAGCCTTTAGCTGTTTGTCTCCTGTGCATAAACCAACTGGAATATAGCAATAGCAATAGCACTGTATTTATATACCGCCTATCAGGGCTTGCAACCCTCTCTAAGCGGTTTACAA
>JANHJO010005350.1:46688-57971 GCA_032468235.1 Pseudoxyrhopus heterurus | reverse complement strand
GATGGATGGATGGATGGATGGATGGATGGATGGATGGATGAAGTGAAATGTTTTCTTCTTTCTCAAGGAAAAAAACAGTCCAGTTGCCTTTTGAAGAAAAAAGTACCCTTGAGATAATGCTGAATAACAGAATAACAGAGCTGGAAGGGTCCTTGGAGGTCTTCTAGTCCAACCCCCTGCTCAGGCAGGAAACCCTATACCATATTATTAATTAGACTTAATACTAGGCTTCCAAATCCTAAGCAATATTGGAAAAGTTCAGTTTATAATACTATATTGTCTTTACTATAATTCACTTCATCAAGCACTCTAAATTGATTCAGTTTCAGTTGGACTGGACTGGCACTTGCAAAAAATGACCCCTGACTCATATATAAATGCTCATGAATTCTTTGGACAAACAATACCATCCCTTTTGCATACAAATGTTAGTATATGTACAGTAAAACAGATTGAACTTGAAGCATTAACGTCATCATTATAGTGCAATGAAAGATGCTGTACCTATGTTAAATTTTATCCTATCTGATAATTTTTGATATAAATACATATATGTCCATCTACTAAAACAGCATGAAATCAATTTATCATTCTGCTTCCATATTAACATTGTATAATATAATAACAAACAAGTTGGACTAACTCCTGAACAGAGTTCAAATTTATAGTTATCTGCCTATTAGCCTTTCCCATCTGATGGCAACCAGTTATATTGGATCTCAACTCTTATAATCCTTCATCCAAAGAGTTAGTTTGGCACAGTGGTTTAAGGCACCAGGCTAGAAACTGGAAAATCATGAGTTCTAGTCCTGCCTTAGGGACAAAGCCAGCTAGATGACTTTGAGCCGGTCTCTCCACTTAGCCCTAGGAAGGAGGCAATGGCAAAGCACTTCTGAAAAATTTGGCAAGAAAACTACAGTGGTTCCTAGGTATCACCACATCTGCAATCTCTCTTTCTCAACAGGTCACAGATACAAGGGACATGTATATATTTATTCTCAAAAATAAATTTGATTCAATTTACATCCAATTCAAATTTGATATATCAGTCTTAAATAGTTTCTGGCATCCAGACTTTACTGTATTTCTGAGACATCATTTAGGAACCAAATGCCATGTAAAAAATTTAAAGCTTTAAAAGGCAGCGTTTTCTTAAACTATATTCTTCTTAAGACATCTGTTTTGGAGCAAAATATTACAAAAGCTATTCCCTGTCTCACTTTTTTAACTGCTTGTGATACAGCAAAAATTACACTGATAATGCTTTCTTGAACCTTATGGTTTCAGCAATTCTTAACTATCTTAACTATCATAAAAGCAATCATATTCAAGAGTTAGCCATTAAATCCATTTTATGATGCCCTCACCCATCCATGTACACAGAATTTGCACAGTAAAAACAGCTTTAATCCCCTGCACAGTCTACTTCTGCAGCTACTCCATTCTTTAATTCTTACATTTGTTACTGCTATTACGTTTAAGGACTCTGATTTTAAATGAATGATGATGTTCTTTTACAATCTTATTTTAGTGTATTGTTGCACCATTGGTACTTTATCCTTGTAAAAAGAGCTAGAACATTGTGCTATAACAATCAGCCACTCAAAAAAATCAATAAAAGTTGCAATGTTACATAAAAGTCCCAACTATCTTGGTCTTCTGGAAAATCATAAAGACCTAGTTTTTCCTCCAGGCACTAAGTGAGGATATTAAATTAGCCCAATACTGCATAGGCCTGTTTTATGAGGTGAGCCTTTTTGTTATATGGTACCTTTTATTATGATCAATAGTGAGATGGGGAGCATATAAATTTAACAACTATGTAAATAAATATTTTAACTTTTGCTGGATTTATAGAGGTTTTGTTATATTGGGGTGGTTTTTTTTTTTGGTTAATAGCTGGCCAGAGTTCATATGTAAGATGAATGGCAATATAAATTTTGAAACAATTTTCAAAATCTGAAAAGTAGCAGCAAATAATGTTATTATGTGAGACCCAATTACATTGAGTAGCTGGGTCTATATAGAGAGAGGATAGAGTTAATTGACTATACACCACACAGTAAATAACTCCTATCTGAGATGTTCTACAACACAGGTGTCAAACTCGCCCCATCATGTTGTTGTCACGTGATGTTTCGTGACGTTTTTCCCATTCACGGAACTGGGGTGGACGTGGCCTGCGCATCATGCATCCGGCCCGTGGGCCACCAGCTTGATACCCCTCTTCTACAAGGACTCAAGCTCTTCTGCAGAGGGTCTTCTTATACCTGTCCTGGAAGTTGGTTAAAATGTAGGTAGTCCTCAAACTATCACCACAACTAAGACCAGAATTTCTGCTGTTAAGTAAGGCAGCTGTTAAGTAAGTCACACTCAATTTTTTTGCCATGCTTGTTAAAGCGAATCACTTGCAGGTGTTAATAGAAGTAACATTTAGACTTATATACCACTTCATAGTGCTTTACAGCCCTCTCTAGGCGGTTTACAGAGTCAGCATATTGTCCCTAATAATCTGGGTCCTCATTTTACCGACCTCAGAAGGATGGAAGGCTGAGCCAACCTTGAGTCGGTGAGGATCGAACTCCTGGAAGTGAATTGAATTAGCCTGCAATACTGCATTCTAACCACTGTACCACCACAGTGACTTAATAACATGGTGTTAAGCGAATCTGGCCTCCCGCATTGACTTTTCTTGTTGGAAGCTGGGTTGGGAATGTTGCCAATGGCGATCACATGACCCCAGGATCCTCACAACCATCAGAACATGTCAATTGCAAAGTGCCTGAATTTTGATCACTTGACCCTGGGGAAACTGTAGGAACTACAACCATAATGGAGCCTGCCCACTTCCATCATATAAGTCATGATATAAAGGGGTCATCATGCAACTGATCTGATTTTACATTTTTTCTGGAAGTCATTAAGTAAATTAACATGGTCATTAAGTGAATCCACGGTAATTAAGCAAATGCCATGGTTGTTAAGCAATGGATTAGATATTGGTACATAAACCAATTGTATGCTATAGAGCTAAGTGACTGGTCTTAAGTTGAGAACTACCTATACTTTAAGACAAGAAAACGCTCATTAAGAACTGCAACTAAATTATTTTCTAACATGACAGAAAACTAGGTCCATTTGCAAAAATTTCTTGACACACATTTAATTAACTACACAAAACTGGTTTACGTACAAATATTTAATCCAGGGCTTATTCCAACAAACTTTCTCCTAATTAGGTATTTCATGGCACTTACCGTATTTTATATTTCTTTCGCTTTTGTTTCAAGCAGTCTTATTTTATACTAAGTCTATGCAAAAAAGGGTTTCGCCCCCCCAAATTGTTGAATGTCTGAAACTGAGTACAAGTGGTCCTCGACTTACAACAGTTCATTTAGTGACTGTTCAAAGTTACAACGGCACTAAGTGATTTATAACCATTTTTCGCACTTACGACTGTTGCAGCATCCCCATGGTCATGTGATCAAAATTCAGATGGTTGGCAACTGACTCACATTTATGACAGTTGCAGTGTCCCAGAGTCATGTGATCCCCTTTTGCGACCTTCTGACAAACAAAGTCAAAGGAAAAGCCAAATATATTTAACAACCGTGTTACTAATTTAACAACTGCAGTGGTTCACTTAACAACTGTGGCAAGCAAGATCATAAAATTGGACAAAATTCACTTAACAAATGTCTCACTTAGCAACAAAAATTTTGAGCTCAATTGTGATCATAAATCGAGGACTACCTGTAGACATAACAATTAGGAAAAGGACAATATACTTTGTTCTACTTATATATTTCTTTTCTATTAAACAGTCCTTACATTTATACTTTTAAAAAACATTTTATCTTTTCAGTCTTGTACCTGTAGTACCATAAAAATAACAGATAAAAATAATTTTAAAGAAGCAGAAAGAACATCCACTTACACATCCCAGTACATACAGAATAAATTAGTACTGTAATCCAAAAACCGGGATTTCACTACTTCAAATACTTGTTCTTCTTAAGTATTTACTTATCACTTCCACATACTTATTTCTCACATTTAGCTACTATGAGCTGGTAAAGTTTATTATTTATTGTTTTTATTTGTCAAACATATATTGGTACAGTATGAACATAAGCATAAGCATATATAAAAGTATATATATAAACAAAAACGTATATAGAGTATATATAGGTAAATGGAGACAGTAGGACAGGGATGGTAGGTACTATGGTGCGCTTATGCACGCCGCCTTTAAGGACCTTTTAAAAAAGGGGTGAGGTCCACAGTAGTCAGTAAGAGGTTGAAGCTTTTAGGGTTTGAGGCAGTAATAACAGTCAGGTAGAGTATTCCAGACATTAACTATTCGGTTGCTGAAGTCATATTTCTTGAAATCAAGTCTAGAGCGGTTTACTTTGAGTTTGTATCGATTGTTTGCTCGTGTATTATTATGGTTGAAGCTGAAGAAAGGTAGGACGTTGTAGCGGATAATTTTGTGGGCTATGCTTAGATCAGACCTAAAGTGTCGCAGTTCAAGATTGTCTAATCCCAGAATTTCTAGTCTGGTGGCATATGGGATTCTATTGCGGTTTGAGGAGTTAAGTACTCTTTTGTGAAGTATCTCTGGACTTTTTCAATTGTGTTAATGTCCGATACACAGTGTGGATTCCAGACAGATATATATTCAAGAATTGGTCTTGCAAAGGTTTTATATGCCCTGGTTAGAAGTACAGCATTACCAGAGAACTCATTAAGACTTAAGAGCCATTTGTTCCTGAATTGTTGATTGAGAAGGCTCGCTAAGCTCAGCTTCTCTAACTCAGCTCTGGTTCCAGAGAAAGAGAGGAGATGACTTTAGAAAACTTATCCTGTAGTTATCATGTATCCTATTTCTCAGTTTTATTACAATTGTATGCTCTGTAAAATCTGTCTTCTTTATTGCCTATGTATGACAACTGTCTTATTTAGTTTTATTACTATTATGTGTGTATCCTGGTCCCAGAGAATTTCACACTTTGAGAGGAAAACCTTCCTGACAACAGGGAAGGAAATCACCATGGGAAACTTCCTTATCTCAGTTCTCAAACCAGGTTGTTTACTAAAGTGTTTTCACATCTATGATTTAATTGAATCTGTGTATGTCAGAGATGAAGGATTCCTAATGTCAAAGATCTCCTTGGAGGAAGAAATGTATAAAACCTAAATGCAACATGAATCCGATACTGTCTCTTCTTTTGGAACTCTGCTAACGAAAGAAAGACAGCCCACTTTTCTTGCTTGGCCAATACAATAAAGCGTAATTTTTATCTTTTGTCTTGAACCACGTCCTCAGGGTGATTATTTCGATTTGCCATACCTGAGGAAAATAAAGTCGGCGTAACCTTATAGTCAGAGGGGGAGTTTGTGGACACCACTATAAATGCATTCAGTCTACAAATATAATCTCACATACAATTTAGATTACATGGGTTGTTTTTCTTGCATGTTTCTTTCCCATCTGTTGTTTTTATAAAACTTTGCCTGAGACTAAGTCTGGAGAATTTAAATTGCATTTTTGTGCCATTTTAGTTATCCCAGTTAATATCCACTTGTGAATATATTGCACCAAGAGGTCTGAAAACCCAGGAAAGACCTAATGGACAATTTGATTCTTAGGTCTGGTGAAGGTCCTAAAGCTTATTCTACTTGTTTTATACATTGATTCATGACTCTTTGGAATAGTTTTCACTCCATAAAATCAGTGCAGTTACATGGTTTTGATATTTGTTTCTGTAAACTATAAAGCAAATTTCAAGTAAGTACCTGCTCTTTTCTCTAGATACATTATCAATGCTTTTGTATTTTTAGGTATATACTCAAACTTTTAGAAGAGTTCTCTAATTTGACTCTAGGAAAGGAAGAAGACAGCAGTTGGGCCTCACTGAAAGCACAAATGGAGGACACATATATGCTGCGTTTAGTTTCTTGCATTCAGCTAGCCAGCAAGTTTTCTTTCCATTACAAAGTAAGATTCAAGATTTGCCTTGGGCAATACAGTATTATATAACTTTCATTCAAATTTTGTTTCTGAGTTACTTTGCGGACATTCTCAATGACAGAAAAAGGACTGTTAAATACATGTGTGCATTTGAGAAAAATATAATTGTTTCTCACTAGACAATCTGATCAGAAGATGAAATAGATGTTATAGATGCTAAGCAACTGTATCTTCATAAATAACTTGAGTTAATGGTTAGTACTGAAGGAGATGTATGGCTGTATATGGAGTTGGCTTTCACAATGAATAACTATCAACTATGAGGGAGATGGGGTGGTTAAGAAGTTTGATATATAAATAAATATAAACTATTAGCAGTAGAAACAAAATATTAATTAATTGGGCAGCTTTTTAATATTATGATTCATGTTGGGTTAAAAACAGCAACATATGCAACACAACCCATTCCAACAAAACATAGTATACTATGGCGAAACAAATTTAGCATTTTGGATGTAATGTTCTTACTTCTTTTACACAGATTGTTAATAACAAAATGGTTCTGAAGTTTCTGAAGTCTTTGGGTTTCTCGTACACTACAGAAGAATTATTAGAATCAGAATTAGCTATTTTGAAGGCTCTGCATTTTCAAGTCAATGTTCCAGTTCCACTTGCCTATGTTGAAGTTCTCCTAGAAGTTTTAGGTAAACTCAGGAAACATATACTGTAGTCTATGAAACAGCTTTGCCCTGCTAGTAAAAAAATTGATATTGATTCTGATTTGTCTATCCCTCTTACCAGTAGCTGAGCAGCTACATTTAAATTTGTAATCTCTTTATTTCCTAGGCTCTACAGCAGGTGGCAGCACTAAACCAATTTTTGCTGCTCTAAAAAAAAACTCTCCAAGTTACATCCTAGAACAGTAGGATAAACTGACGATTTACAAAATATCTAGGGAAGGCAGTGGCTACATATATTTTCTTCTTGTTACCAATGAACTACAGGGACATATCCTGTTGTTCTTAGGAATCCTATTATTTACTTATTTGGGGGGGGGGGGGTTGTTGTTGGTTAGAAAGCAAAATGTTTCAATAAAATGGGTTGTGGATCAGTGATTATTCTCAATCTTCATCACAGGTATCACAGATATAGTGAAGTTTTATGGGTTTTTATGAGAGCAAATTTGGTGTAGTGGTTAAGGCACAAGGCCTAGAAATCAGAAAATGGTGACTTCTTGTCCTGCCTTAGACATGAAGCTAGCTAAATGGCAAGTATTGAAACAGACAGAAACGAGAGGAAAAAACCAAATTTATCCATGGTTCACAGATAGTAAGATCAAGGAGATAGAAACCCACTCTCTTTCCTGCAGCATTTAATTCTTGGGCTTTCTCCTCCCCTCCCCCAATACTAGGATACAATGGCTATTTACTTCCCACAAAAGAGCTGCATGAAATGTGCAAACGTTTATTGAGTTTATCATATCTGTTGCGGACCAATATTTATGATACCTTGCTGAAGTCTTCAATAGAAAACTCCTCACCAAGTGAATTTCAACTGTAAGTTCTGAAAGAAGCAAGCTAGCAATAAATGTGTGCCATAAGGGGAAGTCAAAACTTGGAGTTGTGCATATTGAAGTAGCACAAATAGAGAAAGAACTTTATACACCAAGAAAATCTGGGTTAGTTTTCCACTAGCAGATTTTAACAGATGTTTGTAAACAATGCTCTCCTGATAGAATCTAGCTTCAGTGTGCCAAAACCATTCTGATTTTTCTTTGGGTCATATTAATCTTTCCTTCTGCAGAATGTTTAAATATGGGCAATGGGATAGTTTTGAATCTTAAATATACCTAGATATTCCCTCTATAGGTTACTGTGATATGAATTGGAGGTGTTACTGGGAAGACATAATTAGAATTACTTTGTTTTAGAGACCACTGGGATGAACTATTGTCTAAAATTAAAGCTGCAGAATTGAAAACCGGGCTCTGCAAAAAAGCAAAGCCCCATCCGTGGGTTGTAGGCAGCATAGGAAACCATGTCCCCTCCAGTCCGTAGAAAAACCTCTCTCCATAGAACTGGTCCCTGGTGCCCAAAAGGTTGGCGGCCCCTGCATTAGTGAACTTTTAGATAGAAACTCGTTCATTTTGGATCCTTTTACTTGCCTTTTAACATTTCAAATAATCTTTTAGAATCTGGGTTTTTTTAATTACAGAAATGTTTCATTGATTTCATAAATTTGTATGTTTTCTTAAGAAATCTTTTGGTTCCCAAATGTTACATTTCCAGTACTTTAGCACAATATACTGAAATTGGAAAAAAAAATATTTTTCCGATGCTAAAAGGGTTGTTTTCATTTTGCTATACAATTATACACAGCATTGGATTTTGTTAATGTTTATCTTTTGAGAGATGAAAACTTTTAAATTCACCTTTGCATTGTTACCTGCCAGCAAAATACAGCACTACTCAGTACTGTTGCCTAATATATTCAATGTAGTAGCAGAAATGCAGAGGAAAATATACTGTTTTATTGTATGGATACTCACAGACTTAATGCAGAAACCCTGATCTCAGAATATGTTGTTTTGATGAAAATTAGCTTCTTCTTTTGGCATGTAAGCAGTACCTATTACCAAAGAGTGGGATCCACTGAACATAATGGATTTGTGCGAAATGTGCTATTTAAATACTTTAATGATGTTATAGGTATTCTAGCCATCTAAGCATAAGTCTTCAAAACATCTTTTAATTCAAAAGACGAGTGAATGTAACAGAGAAATGCTTTAAAAATAATAAACTAATCATATTGGTTTGATATAAATAGGTTTGTACATTCAAACGTACATCGTTATTACTATTGCTGGAATATTGTCCTTTTTCATTTTGCCATTTCAATTTCATAGAGCCAAATTTGTGTCTGTAAAGGAAGACCTCATGCTACTAGCTGTAGGAGTAATTGGTGCAAGTTCTTTCCTGCTAAACCATGAAGACTGGAATCAGGTACATACAGCTTATCATTTAGTCCATTCATGTATTAAATCAAGACATTTTTTTCTCCTACATGTGGCTTGCCACCCATAATAACCCAGGTTCTATAGGATATAGTGTATCAATCTAAAGCTTTTTTTTTCTCTTTCTTTTGAAAGGTTGTGGACTACCTCAATAGCACCACAGGCATTAGTCTGCAGAGCATTACTGAAGCAGTCTATGCAATTCTGAAGCACAGTCTAGGACTCTAGGTAGTACAGTGGATGGTTGTTAGAAACCCTTCATTTTTTGAAGCTGAACCTACTTATCAAGAAATGTACTACAGTATTTAACATAGGCATGGGATTTGTAAGCAGATAACTGCTAAAAAGGCACTGCACATCCTTATACACTTCAATAGTTTAATGGACATCACACAGATTTGTTATCTTAATCTTTTAAGAGGGAAGAAGATTTAAAGAAAGGTATCTTGTCCATGACTAGGGCATCAAAACCCTTTACAGCAGTCTTGCATAACCATTACAACACAAAGAATTATAGCAGCTTAAGACAAATATTAGATGTATGGATTATGGAGATAAATACTACATGTAAAAGCAGAAACTTTAGCATAAACAAGTAAATGTATCTGACAAAAAATACATTGTGTTCCTCTCTCTAGAACTGATAAACTGTTCTGAAAAAAAATCAGTGTATTTATTTTGTATTTCTAGTTTAGTGCAATAATGAAGCTGCAATAACCTCCTAATTAAGAAGAGTTTCTACCATTAATATTGTCTCCTTTTCCTGTCCTATCGGAGAAAATACATAATTCTTTTCCTAAAATCAATTGAATACTTTATCTACATGTTATCTAAATTATGCCATGAAGCTTTTTGCTTCATTATTTTATAATGAAGTATCAAGCTTGCAGATTTTTCTTCTTCTAAAATAATGTATAGCTGTCACAGTCCCAAATCCTACTTTTGGCATCATTGCATCATGCTGAATTCTTTCTCCTTCATAATTGTCATTTATTATAAAATTGTGAAGAAACCCAAGCTAGACCCCATTTCAGATTTGTCAGCATAAACTTGAGCGCTTTTGTCCACTGTTCCTCTGAGTTAAATTGGGTTTTAATGGAGTAGGAACCACCATTTCCACCTGTATCTTCAATCTTGCCCTTTTCCACATCCATTCTGTATTGGAAAAACAGATCTTATTAGGCACCGAAAATGCTGGCATTTGGTCTCAAATTAGTACTACATTATTTTTTAATAAATCCCACTCAGTTTTGTAATGCCCTGATTTATTAATCTTTAGACGTATAAGTTTTATGCTAAAGCTCTTACTGAGAGAGTACTTCAGTTTTCTTTATTCAACACAATATTTTCAGCAACCAAATAACAAAGCAGAGTCAACTAAAAAAATATCAAGACCACTAAATGTGGTAGTTTATCATCAGTACTTTGAAGAACCACAGTAATCTAGCTGTTGTTATATTGTGTTAAAATAGAAAAGCAAAACTTCTGGTATACATGACATACCTTGAAATTAATGGCATTTAATTCAATTATATAATAGTTTAGCAAGAGATACTTTAATTTAGATTAACTAGACAGAGTTAAAAAGTTTGTAAAAAAAGGAAACCTACTTTCTGCCCCATTGACATTTACCTGTAAGGTAAACAGAAACGAGTCTCGCCCTTTTCTACTTCTTCTTTGAACTGTTGTACACAATCTAGAAATGCCACCATTGCATGGTCAAATTTATTGTCCCAGAAAAATCGTAAGCCTCCTGAACAGTAAAGAGGCAGCTCCTTGAAGACATAAATGTAAATATTAGAAACACAAGGAATTGCCCTACAGTTCTACAATATTAATAATAAAGCTGCTTAGTCTTTTTACTCAATAAAGAACATGCATTGTAACTCAGGTAATATGAATCATCTTCATTGTTTATCACTGCTTTTCTAAACCAAGTCAAGGCTACAGGAAACAAGAAAATAAAATCTGTTTTACTCCAATGGAGAACTATTCCTATTTCTCTTAAAGCCCATCTTCTTTTTCAATTAGTATCTAGGGCTTTTTAAAATACAAATAAATAACAGAGCCTGTTCCCCTGTGGGATCCAGGTTTTTCAATGATTTTTCAATCACTTTGTAAATGAACTATAAGTCCTACTGAAAATATTATTTTGATCTGAGATGGAGAACCATGACTATTCAAATTTTTCCTCCTACTATAGTTCAGCACGAGGAGAATAAATGACCACTCTCCATCTAGAAGATACAGATCTGTCAGATAGAGTCTACCTTATAAATACATTTTTATATTTCTC
>JANHJO010005348.1:51114-63650 GCA_032468235.1 Pseudoxyrhopus heterurus | reverse complement strand
AACAATTAATCAGTGGAACAACTTGCCTCCAGAAGTTGTGAATTCTCCAACACTGGAAGTTTTTAAGAAGAGATTGGGCAACCACTTGTCTGAAATGGTATAGGGGGTTGGATAAGGAGACCTCCAAAGTCCCTTCCAACTCTTGTTATTCTGTTTTTCTGCTTCTTTCAGTTGTTTTATGCTCCAGTTGGCTTTGATGGTATCTAGCTTCCTTTTTGTGGTGGCCTCATTTTCTTTTACCGCTGACCGTTCTGAGCATAACTGCCTTTTCCAGCAAGTCTGCTCGCATGACACGGCCAAAATAAGTACGGTCGAATGTTGTGATTCTGCCTTCCAGGGATGCGTCTGATTTTCTATGCTCCAGTACTTCCTTGTTTGTCACCTTTGCTATCCAAGGAATGTGCCAGCACTTTCTCCGCATTTGGTTTTCCTTTGAGCTACTTTATTTTAATTCGCCTTTCCAACGTGAAAGCTTCTTCGGAAGTTGGACTTCAATTGCCACTGGAAATATGCAGGATCTAAAGGTTTAAATTCATGCTCTAAACTTTTCATTCCTCCCCGCAGTCCTGGCTCTACCACTAAGCAGAGAGAGGGAATCTTGTCTAATGGTAGGGGTCTATGGAGATTCTCAGTCATCCAAGTCATGGTTGTCCCAAAACACTTTTGAGATGTCCAATGGTAGGTGCTGAGAAGTTATATTTATATATGCGTATGTATATGTACCGGTATATGTATAAAGGTAAAGGTTCCCCTTGCACATACAAGCTAGTCATTCCCGACTCTAAGGAATGTAGGACATGGTGGCTCAGTGGCTAAGATGCTGAGCTTGTTGATCAGAAAGGTCGGCAGTTCGGCGGTTCGAATCCCTAGCGCCACATAATGGAGTAAGCTCCCGTTACTTGTCCCAGCTTCTGCCAACCTAGCAGTTTGAAAGCGTGTAAAAAAATGTAAGTAAAAAAATTGGTGGGAAGGTAACAGCATGCCGTGCACCTTCGGCATTTAATCATGCTGGCCGCATGACCACAGAGACGTCTTCAGATAGTGCTGGCTCTTCAGCTTTGAAACGGAGATGAGCACCGTCCCCTAGAGTTGGGAACGACTAGCACGTATGTGCGAGGGAACCTTTCCCTTTCCCTTTATCATTCCTTTGCCAAGTCCAGTTCCTGATTGAGATAGCTACAACATCATATATTACTTAAAGAAACTGATAGGAGCTGGAAAAGGCCCAATGGAAGCCTTGGAATAAACCAGTACTTGAAGAGATCACAAATCCAATAGAAGGGCTGTAAATATTCCATAGCTACACTCTGAATAATTTGCTGAATGTTTTTAGTTACAACAAAAGACACTGGTAATATGTCGCTTCATCTCTAATACCTATGACAGCAGGACATGGTTTCTCACTGTGTGGGACAAGATCAGAGTCTTAACTATAGGGCACAGATACAAATGCACATTCTCTCATATAGTCACATACATATTACTGTGTACATATGTGATTACATATAGTTTTAATAATATTATGTTACATAATAATATAATAAATAACAAGTATGTGGAGCCTACCTGTATGTACAATGCTTCTTGAGATCTCTTATTTAAGACATGGAAAAATAAAAGCAGATTTCCTGCTAGGCAGTTGGGTGTTGTACATACACTTGGATTAAAATGTTCTGAACAGAAACACAACGAACATTTTAAGAATAAAAAAAAGATAAGTAACCTTTCAAGTTGTTCTCAGAAATAGGTACTCTATGTTCTCTACTACTAAGGTTAACAATACAGCTTGAAGGACCCCTGGCTGGGAAGTAACTGGAAAGAAATTAAGGACAAAGACAATTGGAGGAAGAATCTTTTGATATGTGGAAATCTATAAAGAACAACAAGCATGATAGAACAGAAATGAGGTTGCCATAGTCTCACTTAAGGGTTGTAAAAGTAGGAAATGACTAGGATGAGGCCAAGAGAGGGACCAAACACATCACCAGTCATGAGTCCTTTCATGCCCCCAAGAGACCTATGTCCAGCCATCTTGAATTCCTTCTATTCTTATCTCCTGCTAATTTCCTTTGGCAGTTTCTTGTAGAGAGCTTAAGCTTATAATAAATATACCCCTTTGAACTTATTTTTCTGGCTCTTGATGGTAAATCTGAAGTTTTCATGTTTCAACTTTAAGGGTTTTTTTCCCCAACTCCACAGCACTTTGATTTTCTCTTTTAAGAAATGTACTATTAGTATACACTTACATGTATATTCCACACATTTGAACAAGCTTCTCCTTGTTTTACAAACAACTTTCTGGTTGCAATTCATTTCTGCTGCACACTTTACTTTCATGAAACCAACTTTATACACTTCTTAAATTGGGAATTGGATCACTACTTTCAAATATATGCAGATGTTCAATGACTGTGTTCACATAAAGGTTTGAAAAGTTTGAACTGAATTAATCAGTAAATAAAGATGGATGGGTATGACCATTTTTCTTTTTCTTCTCTGAACTCTGGCAAATTTTGGCATGATAATTGAAGCGAGCAAAGTGAATTGAAGAAAAGGAAAATGTTGGTTGGTTGGTTGGTTGTCTATGAAAATAAAATATATCTCCAAACAAACAAACAATAATATTTTCCTTTTCTTTAATTTACTTTGGTGGCTTCAGTAATCCTGCCAGAGTTCACAGTTGTATGGCATATAAGCCCCATGTACCCTCCTTCCTGATAAATCAGTTTCTTCTTTGATTTCTTCTGATTCTTTTTTCACATTAAATCGATTGAGCTTCATGTTCTTGTCAAAGATGTTTCCTTTTAATGCTATTATTTCAAATGGCTTACGGAGAAACAATTTGAAAACAGAGGAGGGGGAAGCAATTGGGGAGAAAATAAGATTGTCTTCGTGTTCATTTGGCTGCTTTTTTAAATTAGAAAGGGGTCCCAATAGGCAAAGAAGAAATATGTTTTTGTAATTGAGGCAGAAGGCTCAACACATCCAAGTAGACACTCAGCAGGCATCTAGACATTTTTTTAAAAAAGATTTTGATATGGGATTTTGCTAAAGAATGTATTGCAAGAAAATGTTTAGATCAAGACCTGTTTTAGATGTCATACGCAGTTTCAGAAGATCCTTAGTTTAATTTTGGGTTTCTTTGTTTGTTTGTTTATTTATTTAAACATTTGTACTGCAGCCTATCTTATAACTAATTTTGGGCAGCTCCCAATCAGATTCCCTACTGATTTTTTAATCTGCTTTTTCTCCAAAAATGTTTTTTTTTAACATTCTGACTCATTTTAGTTTCTCAGAGCATCTTCTCTAGATTAGGCTAAGAAATAGTGGCTGGTACCAAGTCATGCTTGGATGGGCCTCATAATACTCCATAGTAGAACAGGGAGGAGGAGGGTTGTTTGTTTGTTTGAATGACTTAATGCACCTCCAGCTAAATACAAGCAAACACAATTACAGTAAAAAAAAAATAGTGTTAGATTCAACAGTGTCTTTGGGGACAGGGTATGAAAAAAATTAGAACTGAAGCCTCCACTCTTTTGCATTTGCATTGATGTAAATCTACCATCTACAAAGAGCTTTTATCATAGTGCTGTAACCATCTTGACAAATTCACACACCCCTTCACATAGCAGGTTAGCGCTGTACTCGCCAAACCTGTAGAGATTCTGGCACATGTGTGTGTGTGTGCATGTGCATGCGCGCGTGTACGCCCTGGCAACTACCAAGAGGAAGACAATTTTGCCTAAATTGATCTGCTTCAACACCACAAAGGTTTTTTGGAGGATGGCAAATAAGTCTTATGCCCGCCAGCCTCCAAGTCTTTACCAGTGAGATGTAAGGAGACATCTCTTATTGGGAATGCAAAAATCCATGCAACCACTATGTGGCAGGAAATATAGGTATCTGTATCTCTTGGCTGCCATCTTGTGGCTGTCCAAAGTTTTTCATAGCACATCTATTAGGCGTACAGAAGAGGAGACAGAAGTACAAAGTGAACAAAAAGAGAAGCAAAAATGTATCTGCCAAAGGGTAGAAGTGGACTAAGGGCAAATTTTAGAACAACTGGAATGGCCAGTATAATTGAACCCAAATGGTTCTAGTGCTACCGTAGCTAGAGAAAAATTCTAATAACTCCACTGTGTCACTAGAATTAGTTAAGCAGCATACATGCATCAAAACACTATAGAGGCAATATTCAGTATTGCTAGTAACAAAGACAAATGCAAGTCTCTCTCCTTGAACCATTCAGGAATGCCAGCAGCTAGGATTTGTTAGTCAATAACATGTAATTTATAACCATCAGAATGAATACAAACAACCTTGAAAGGAAATGTGATAAAATCAGCTGATTGACACTTTACACCTCTCTTTTCAGTGTATTTCAGTGTACGGTCAATACAGGAAGAACGAGTTGGTGAAGTTGTCTCTTGGGTGGGAAAGCAGTAAGAATGCCAGCCAGGGTAAAGCAGGCCACCAGAACTGCATGGAGTATGTCATGGGAGCATTTCATGCAGCAAGTACACATGCAGCCCTCAAGGTTTTGGGTACCTTCACAAACTTGTTCCAAAAAGTATGAGGGGGAAAAAATAAGGGGGAAAAATACATTAGGCAAAATAATCATTTCACTTATTTAATTTAATTACTTAACTTTCTTTCATTTTAATTAGGAACGTAGTAATGAATTCCCCATCATACCTCTGAACAAGTTGGATTATTATGTCTGACTGGACTTGCTCAGAAATGAAGGGCAGGGCAAATCCTGGGTTTTTCAGGATTCACAACCTGATCTTTGCTTCACAGCTCTAAAATGGGTAAGGGTTAATATCTTGCTTAAAACATCATCATCTACTCTATGTCTATGGAGATTCTCAATCATCCAGGTCATGGATATCCCAAAGGTGCTTTTCCAAAACGCAATTGGATTTACTTTAGTTTTTTTCCCTTGAAAAATGTTTCACTTCTCATTCAAGAATTCTTCAGAACTGAAGAATCTTTTCAGATGAGAAGTAAAAAAATTTAAAGGCAAAAACTAAGAAAGTCCAGCTGCCTTTTGGAAATGCATCTTTGGGATAGTCATCATTTACTGCTCTTGTTCAGTTGTGCCCAGATAGGGTAGAGTGAAGATGGCATACCTCAAGTATCTAGAAAGTCTCAGCCAGGGTTTTTCTTAACCTGCTATTCAATCTAACTGAAGGGCAAATGTTAGGGCAGAGCCACAAGAGGCCTGGACCTCCAAAATCATTCTTCCTCATAAATCTGCTTTAGTTAATTAAATGTAAGCCCCATGACCTGTTTAGTTTAACCCATGGAAGGGTAGAGTCACCATTCAGAGCAAAGATTGGAGGAAAAAATATTACCATTCTTCTGGGAAGCTTATTATGAGAGAGTGGCATGACAATTATGATTCTTATCATCTTGAGGAGGAGGGCAAATTGAAGTGATAGATGTGCATGGAGGATCTGTAAGGAAGTAGGGAATCAATTTCTCTCTATCCCTGGTGCGAATTTTATTTGCATTGTGAATTGAAGGGCAGTGACTTCATGCTGCAAATTCTAACTTACCAATTGCTGTTATTGTCCTGTTGCCTGGAACTGAGTTGCCTGCCGAGGAGTAATTGAAGCATTCAGCCTCTTGAGACACCAGAACAGCATTTGCATTGGCTGACTATAAACTTGAAAGCAAAAGCTACAGATCTTCCTTTTAGTAAAGACAGACTTTGAATTTGCACTGTTTGGATTAATTTAGGCTTGTGTGTTTAACTCTGTGGTTTGTTGAACTGTTTCTGTGCCTTTTTTCTTTTTTGAAGTTAAATCTGTACAAGTTCAATCCAATCTAGTTCCATGGGAACTACATGGGCAGAGGTTACATAAGTCAATTCTTACTTAGCACATCATCAGCACACAATGCTCCATAAACTATGCAGCAGGAGCAACACTTTGTTTTACTTTGACTCCAAGTAAATGTTCCCAAAAGACTACCAGGGAGATGGAGAAAACATCTCTTCCATCCTTTCTTCCAGATAGAAGCAAAGCTAAATTACTACCTATGTGTTTTATTATTATCATTTTTATTATTGAAAGATGAATAGGAAGAGATCCAAAGAGAGGGCAGACATGTCTATAAGCTCCAGCAACTTCATAAAAACGTTGGAAGCTGCATTGCACCATTGCATTACAAGCTCTGCCTCTTTCATATGTAATGTCATTAGGCATTTACAGAAAGTATAGAGTTTGTTATGTGATGGTATGGTACTGTGTTCATCATTTGTCCTTTTGATATCCTCCCTACAGATTCCACTAAAAAGGCATTGAAGGAAATCAATCTGTAAAATAGCTCCATGAGGAGTTACTGGTATCTTGTTTTGGTCATTTGACTTAAAAATCTCCTACATTATGAAATGTGTTGATTTTTTTTTTCTGTACTAACCTGTTTTCTCCTTTTTTTTATTCATAAAATGAGTTCTCTTTATTTTCTATGTCTGCTAAATTCATTCTAAAGTCCTTGATTAAAAGAGAAACATCCCAAGATTGCAGATATAACTAATATTCTTTCCTCTTCCTATTTTCCCTACAATTTTGTGATGTGAGTTTAGCTGAGGAAGAGTGAATGGCCCAAAATCACCAAGTCAATATTCATGCCTAAAGCAGCACTAAAACTCACAGTCTTCCTGGTTTCTATCCTTAACACTAAAGCAGTCTAGCTCTTGTCTTAGGAGCCATTTATTTATTTATTTAATTCATTTATTTTATTAAATTTATTGACCATCCATCTTACCACAAGGTAACTCTGGTTGGTTTACAATATTAAAATATTACAAAACCTATACACGAGAAAAAGATAAACACTCAGCCTTAACTAAAATAAGAAGTAGGGATAAGAAAGGGATTAGGATGAGCAGGGGGGAAGTGGGATCTGTTATTAGTCTGTCAAACACTCCCAATGTAAACCCCCCTATTAGAGCCCCAAACCAGCTGGCCAGTTGCCAAGTGCTGAATTTTGATCATGTGACTGTCGGGATGCTGTCACAGTTATAAGTATAAAGACTGGTTGTAAGTAACTTTTTTTCAGTCCAGTTGTAATTTTGAACCATCACTAAATGAAAGGTTGAAAGTCAAGAATTACTTGTATTGGAGCTTCTGGTGTTGTAAAAGGCAACGCAGTGCCAACACTTCTGAAATGTTACATAAAATAATAAGGAGGAAAAAGAGGGATAATGTTCTGTTTCAGTGACCATTAGACTTCATAAAGACATCAAAATAAATCATATTTATAAACCATTCAAAAGAGACAAAAAAGCTAAAAAGGAAACAAAAAGATCAACAAAAGAAAAAACAACCTCCCCATCAGCCAATATCCAGATAAGCAGGGATTAATACCAGACAAACACTCAAGCAGAAAACATTCCCCTAATCAAGGAAGGTCTTCTCAGGGAGAAAACCCCACTTGATCAACACTAACAGGGCAAGGTACTGTGTATAAACAGGGAGAAAACCCCATCTTCATGCATGCTGATGCTAATGGCTAGTTGGGGTAGTGAACCATCTGCAAGCAAGCAACTAAGCTCAGAGTGTGCCAAGAACTCTGGAGCCCATCAGAAAATAGTTACGATTAAGCCACAATTGATTACACAGTTTACTGTGAAATCTGTGGACTTATACCAGAATTAATAATTATATTTTTTGTGAAAACATATATAACAGAAAAGGGAACTGAAACATCAAGTGGAAGATAGGATTTTTATATTTATACAATGCTACATAAGAAACCATGGACCATATGTTAAATCTGATTTTCATGACACTTTGTGAGTCTGTCATTTTTAAGAGGATCTGGGGAACATGCTTTATTTTGATGATGTGAAAGCTTATGTTGGTTTTTTATTGTCAATGCTGATTTATTCCATGGTATTGCAGTGACTGGTCTCTTTCTCTTACTTCTATAGTAAAAATACTGCCAAATCCTGCAGTGAGCCAAATCCCCCTTTTTTCCCTTGGGAATACTGGATAGGATTATCTAAATACAAGCTCTACTTTGGATGAAAATGAGAGAGCAAAAAACTGTCTCCTTTGAAGACGTACTTTCGAAGAGAGGACCTATTGCAGTGAATCAATGATGACTAAAACTTTTCTAAGAAATATCAGTCAGGATTTTCTGCTATTGGATTTTTTTCCTTTACATTTTTATATCAATGCCAAGCTGAATTTTTTTCCTGCACTTATATAATTTCTCATTTTATTTCTAGGAGAGAATTTGCTTTAGAATTTTTCCCAAAGAAGATAAAATTTTTGACGAAAATTTTCTTGACTGGAGCTTGTTGTTCTTTCATTTGTTTAGTTATAAAATAATTTGTAGTACAATCACTTCTCCACTGATTTGAAATGTTCATGATTGTTCATGCTTTGGTAAAATAACAGGATGTGATGTCAAAAAAAGAACTCTTTCCTCTCCTGAAGAATTTGAGAGAAATCATCCATCAAATTGCTTTGCATAAAAAAATGGGGGGCAGAATTTCGGACGTTCATTATTTATTAACTCTGTTTTACACATAGTTATGACAAATCTATTCTCTAATTTTCATTGTCTTGCTCACAAATTTTCATTCTGACTGAGGAAGGATATAGAATATTACAGATCTTTGTCCATTTCCTGCTTCTGTGGAAATGTATGGGGATTATATAATCTTTACAAGTGAAAAGAATTCTATAAAAATTGTGGTAAATCAGGATGATTTATTTTAATTATTTTAAGAATAAATGAAAAATGCTAATTTGGTTTTCTATAAAGTCCTTGAGTGCTGCATTTTAATTGACCAGCCCTGGAACTCACAAATATGAGTGTGTGTTTTTTATTAAAATCACTTTTTGGCAAAATATTATACTCAAATCCAAACTGATTAAAAATTCTCTCACTAGCTATCCCAAACAATTCTTATTTGTGAAGGAGATCATAGATAGAAAGAATGTTAATTTCTTTATTAGGTATTACAACGTTTGTAATTTCCACCTAGCAGGGGAATCCCAGCATTTAAAGAAATGTCTGTTTTAATGGCAAGTTGAACAGATCTTTTCAGTTAAAAGATTTTATGCAGGTTAGCAAATACCAGTGAAATATTTTTCAGAGCCATGAATCTATCTAGCCCTCCCTAACACAACACCCTTCCAACATATTGTACTGCAACAGCCAGGTTTTCTCTCAGCTCATGATGATGTATCTGATGTTCAGGCTGGAAAAAGTTCAGTTTAGCTTGAATCACCCATATATTTGTTTATAATGGCCTCAGAGAAAGAACCACAGGCTTTTATGAGAAGAGCTGAGTATCTAGAAGATATCTAGAAGAAACAGATCTTTACCTAGAAGATATCTAGAAGAAGCAGATCTTTTCTTAATATGTTGAGTCACTCTCCAACAAATATACTTACTGAGGAGTAACAGCATAAACATTAATGTCGTGCATTCAGCTCCTTTGAACAATTGCTATTTTGATTCCACTGAAATGCATAACAAAAGTTCAAAAGGTTATTTCATCCATGCGGTGTACTTTTTTCAACGCTATAGGCTTTTTAAAAATAACTTCTTTTCTAGGGCTGAATACAATACAGAAAGTGTACAAAGCATATTAAGAACTTACTAAATCAGAATATCTCCAAGAATCTGGTCCTCCACTGACCAGCTGATACCAGTGGGAAGTTTTAACTGGATTCTGAACAGTGACAAGCTGGATTTAGCTACATAAAAGTTTGCAATAGTTGATAGAACTTTGTACAGATCACTTTGCCCATGAAATAATCTCACTGACAAAAGGAAGGAAAATTATTTCCTCTTTCCATTGTGTATTTCTGGGTTCCTCAGGAAAAAAAAAATTTCTATGTCTTCCAATAGTTTTCTCTGGAATTAAAACTGAGTAGTTTTCATTGCAGAATTCTCTGGAACATTGTGCCAGGTGGAACTATGACATGCAAAGGAAAAGGGTAATTAATAAAATCTGGCCCTATACTTCCCTGCCCAATATTTATTTTAATCTTGTTTCAATTTAATTCTACTCTTCATCGAGAGAGATCAGGATGACACAAGTAGGGTAGTCCCTATATCACAATATATGTTATCCTTAGTCAACATATTTTGAATTCATTGAGATTCATGTTGTGGCTGTTTTATTTTACAATTTTGATGATGCAAACAAAATCATACACACATGACTGATAACTCAATTCCTCAGGAGAAAAAAATATCTGATAAAAATAAATATTTTCTGGGAAAAAATTGTTCTGGCAGAGAAGCAAGATGTGAGGCTTGACACTTATTTGAACACTTATTTAAGTCTTCTCCCTAAAATTTATGCACAGGCATGTGCTTATTCAAGATGTATTTGTGTAAGTTATAGTTATGTTTTAGGGGGAAGGATACTTTCAAGTTCCTACCTCCTGATGTTACCTCCTGATGACCACCCAGGCATGTCCCTGAAATTTTCTTGGCAAAATTTTCAGAAGTGAATTTTTTTTTCTTTTTGTGAGACCATATCAATTTCTCATTTTGTGTATCAATATGCAATTTGTAACATTTTAATCCTCTGATACTTCTCAGAATGTTGCAATTTATTTCTTTGAAGAAAATGATGCAAAACATAAGCATTAGGAAGTAGGCATGTTTTTATTGGGACAACACACAACAATTATTAAAAAAAAGATGTTATTCATTTACTTTTATTTATTACATTTATATGCTGCTCATCTCACTATCCAAAAAGATTCTGGGTGGTTTACAATGCAAAATTATATGAAAAATGTAAAATGAGCACCACACATATACATTTTTCTGTATCTGTATATATATGTGGAAGGCAGGAATACATTTTTGAAAAAGCACATCACCTCATACAGTTTCTGATTTCAAATAAAATATCTCCCAAATATTAATCTCAATCCCATTTTGGTATTTTACTTGGTTTATCATCTGACTTTTTCAATTAATGCAATGCTTATGAACAAAATTCCATTTATTTTTGCATTCAATTATATTGCTGATGTTACAACATGTTCTTTTGTCAGAACACTGGCTTTTAGACTTGATATTTGGGCAATGTATGCTTGTACATAATATGTATTCAGAAAACAATCTCAGTAAATTCAATGAGGCATATGCCCAAATGGGCAAGGGCTTTTCATGTTGATTTCTGTGCATTCAAGGAAGAGTAATTTCTTCCCTGTGGTTGCTATTGACAAGTGGAACAGCTTGCTTCATGAAATTGTGGGTCCTGCATCACCAAAGCTTTTAAAGAAAGCATTGGACAGTCTGCTTAGTATAAAGATTCCTTCTCTGGGCAAAGTTTTGGATTACAAAACCTCCAAGCTTCCTTTCAGTCTACTGGTTCCATGATTCTGTGAATCTGTTGAACATGGAGAAATTTTGTATAGATGTATGTGGCAGTGGTGGGTTGTCTAAGAAGCACATTGTAGTGGCCTGTGATAGAGGATCAATCTGGCACTTAAAATTGTACACTGAGGCAAATTGTTATCCAGTGCAATTACTTGAGGGCAGATTTAGAAACTATAGAAAGAAAAAAATATTCTAACTTTTTTTTAAGAGGGGAGAAGGAGGAGGATCCCCAGGGATCATATGAGGATGCTGCTTGCCATCCAGACATACATTAAATTACAGTGCTGTGTCTCTCCTACCATAGCAACAACCAAATATGTGGAACATCTAATAACAGATGTTCTGGACCACAAACCCTCATCTGTGAAGTGAATGAGTTTTAACAGTGCCTGTTTAAAGTAGGCACAATTCCCTTTAATCTCCCCTTCTTATTATTAGGCTTGATTTTTTTTTTTCACCCTTGTAGGCTTTCTAAGGAATCCCAGGTTATCTTAGAGCACAATTTGTAAAACATTTAACTAGGCAATAATGAAGACATTTAAAGAATTCCCTTTGTGCTAGGGAAAAGAAGAAAATCAGCCTAAGTAGACAGCTTTGAGTCGAAGAAGAAAATCAGCCTAAGTAGTCAGCTTTTAATGGATTGATACAGAAATGTGCTTAAACATTTAGGGACTGATTTGAGCTGACCATAATACCTGCAGTTTGAGATAGATATTAACATATTTGAAATACACGATGCAAGCAAATTATTATAGAACAAAAACTGCCAAAAATCTGGGGTGCATCTTGGAAAAGATGGGCTGATATTGGAAGGGAATCTCATACTTCCATATAATCTAAGTTGAAAATTAGCAATTATTTCTTAGAGAAATTCCATCATAGCCAAATGGAACCATTAAGGTAGATATTTCTTTACACCTGTTTCCAGCCTCCATTTTTGCAATTAAGTTTTACCATTTACAGTCATAAATGCCCTAAAGTGTGATTTTGTTGTTGTTGTTATTTTTAAAATGTCTGAATCCTGGTAGGTGGGAATTGGAGTAAAATCTTTGTTACTCAACTCAAGTGCTTTTCACCATAAGAGGGAAAATAAGCAGGGCTTCAGCTTTTCTGAATTGTGGGGGGGGGGGGGAATAAAGTCCTATAATAAAATTTGGATTGGC
>JANHJO010005348.1:40827-51014 GCA_032468235.1 Pseudoxyrhopus heterurus | reverse complement strand
ACACCCACCCAGTCACATGGCCACCAAGCCACGCCCACAGAGTAGGTAGTAAAAAAAATTGAATCCCACCACTGGTACACATATACACAAACACACTATGTGTTCACAGCAAGGCGAGAGAAATGCAATACAAAAAAGATCTACTGAACTTTGGCTTCATCCCAGGTGCTAAGCAGTCACTACAACTTGATTGATATTATTAAAACTGGATTCTGCCTGGAGTCTTTTTGTGCTCTAATGTTATATGAGTATTGTTTGCATTATTACCTATGACCATAATAAATGAATCAGGGGAAATTTTTTAAAAAGACCAAGAATTGTTGTAAAAAGCTGTTTATTACTCTGTTTCAATCAAGAAAAATCAAGTTATGTTTCTGTGACTCCCATAAACTTGATGTATTTACTTCCATAGTAAAGAAAAAATGGATTATTGGAGCTCTTGGGAGCTGAAATGAAAGCCTTCTTATACAGCTGAAACAGAGGCATAAAATACAAATTAAAAAAGAATTAATATCTTTGCCAGATTAATCTAGACTCCAAGTATCCAACTGTGAGACCAAAAGCTGAATTCCAATTTGGCAGGCTGAAGTCATTCAGCTACCAGTTCCAGATTCTTTACTTGTATTTGTGTTTCTGATATTTGGATTTGTTCCAGAACTTACCCACAGAGAAGCTTCATGTGAGAAAAACATTCTTTGCCCATGCACAGAAATCTCCCAGCTTGAAATTGGTAAGTACTGGTCACAATTTGTATTATTGATTGGTTAACATGGTATATAAAGAATTTATATACCATGTTAACCAATCAGTTAAAATTTAAAAGTTTAAAAGAATATTTCCAATGGAACTATATGTACTGTATGTTTCCCTCTTTTTATTGTTGAAATTATCTTTTTTTTTCTCCCACCACTGGGTGCCACTATAATACTATAACTGCTGGCAGAGAATAAGGCTTAATTGATGGACAAAGAGTGGGCCCTAGAAAGTAGCCCTTCCTTCTTATGATATCTATGGTTAAGCAGGATCAGACTTCTAAATTTCATGGAAAGAGACTACACCTATCCTTTTTATCACCTACACCCTCATCTACTTCCCAAACCCCTGTTTGATTGCTGTAAGTATGCAGATAGCAGATTTTTGTATATTGGATAAATGTGACTCTCTTCTCTCATATGGTTTCCAAACCACAAGAATGTTGGCATACAATATGCAGACATATTTGTGATTAGTGCCCCACCATGCCCACTCCTGAAGATATCCATGGTGTTGAGGCAGATCTGAGGAATAATATTATATATTCAATGTATATGTGCTATATATAAACAGAGAGAAACAGAGAAAGAGAGCAAAATAAATACAGCTGTGTAATATGCGTGAGAGGAAAAACAGTGCAGCACTAGGCATATTCATACCAAGTGTATTTTAAAAGCAGAATATTCACCTGGATTCATCAATATATCTCATATGGGTACAGAAATTATGGGTACAGAATATTACCCATATTCTCATATGGGTACAGAAATTCGTATTTAATATGAATAATCTTCTTATTAAAAAGATTTAAAAAGGCTCCATCTAACTGAGATTATATTCAATAAGATGTCTCAACCAATAGTTTGGGAATTACTATTGGTCTGCAATTAATTAAATGAATTTGTACACTGCCTGACTCCTAACAACCCTGAATGGTTCACAAAAAAATAACATTAAAAAATAAAATAAAACAATATCAGCAAGACCAATGAATAAAAGAGACCAGTCTGATGTTCTTTGATGCAGGCACCAAAATGTTTTATTGGCCCCAATTATCCTGAGATTACCAAGTAATTACCAAGATTTTAAGAGCTTGACATTCTCCCATGAAATATCATAAAAATTTGGCACATTCACATACCCATACATACATTCATCTATGTAAAATAATAGAAGGAATAAAATATGTCATGGTATCTGTAGACACTGCATCACTAATCCTTGTATAATATGGTCTTCTATAGCTTTCAGTAACAATACTGTGGTCATATAAAGGAAAGGGCTGAGACTCAATGGAATAAATCATGTTCCTTGGTTTGCTTTTACATTTCAGGGAATAGGAGGAGGAGCAGGGATTAGTGAATTCCAACTCCCAGCAATTCTACATTATTATGATGTATAAATTTCAATGCATCAGCAGGAATCTCTGGAGAACTACAGATTCCACACTCCTGCTTTCAAAGCTTAGCATGTTCAGCCTGTCCTTCCAGCTGCATGTTCAGTTCATCATATTCAAGAGTACATGCAAGTAATACTGGCTGTGGAATTCTAGGAATTGACGTTCAGACATTTTAAAGTTATCAGTGTTGACAAACAATGCTTTACTTATACATTGTTCTATCCAATTTAAATCAGCAAGAGCAGGAACAATTGCAGAAAAATCTTGGCTGGAAAAAGGCAGATTTTTTTTTTCACAGTAAAAACTCAAAAACAGTGCTTAGAACATTGTAGCACCCAAGGCTATGCTTGAAATGATCATCATTTCTTTCACTTCTTCAAACCAAACTTTTGTAACAAGATACTTTGCTGTGAATTTGAAGCAGTCTAAATGACAATTTTAACCTAACCCTACTTTTACAATGTCATTCTCCTCTCTGCACTGCTATTAATAATAGGATAAAATAACTCAATGGCACCAAAGGATTTTTTGTTTTGTTGCTGATTGCAGTATGGGAGTTGTGGTTGATGAGGGTAAGATGAAGTCTCCTCTCCAAATGCATAATTGTTCCTGATTAAAAAAAATATGTCTCCCATAATTGCTGTTACATAAGCAACAGGCTCTAAAATTATAAACATGTGTATCTAATACACCGGCAATATTATAGAGAAAACAATTGTATATAAAAGGTGGATAGATGGTAAATCTCTTTATTATTATGCACATTAAATAAACCATTAAGATCCACTTTCCTCTTTTTCTTTGCTGATACATATTTCTCTGGGAATATTTGATTTTCAGATCACCTTGAGGAAAATTATGACGATCTTAACTTTACACCAAAGCTTCTGCCTTTTGATAAAATGTGGTAATTGGAAAGGTGCCACCAGACTTGATTTTTTGCCATTATACATTTACACATTTTCTCCTATAAAAACTGTTTCACTACATTATTGTATTCTTTCAACTATCCTATCCAAAGTATTGTTGTAGAGATGTACTTCCTTGTCCTCATTTTGATCAAAATCTTCAAGCAAAATTCTGTCCATTTTAAGAAATGTTATGAGAGAGAATGGGGGAGATTCTATACAGTTCATGCCTATACCTAAAACACGACAAGTAAGCATTTGTTTAATTTGCTTAAATTAAATATTCCTTTCTTTCTGTTTTTAAAAAATCCCATGAAAGGACAGGCAGTTCTGAAACATTAGCATCCACTGGCAGGTGAGAAGTTAAAAAAAAGATCAAGATTGTAATTTTACCCATCCAGTCCATGATCTTCATTGAATTTTGGCCCTTCCTGTGGATAGCCCAGTACTCAGGGTTGTCTATCTTGACTCCTGTCTCTCCACTCAGAATTATATCTGATACATGAATATCCCTCCTTCATTTTCTTTGGTAATTCAGATGCTAACATATATATAAGTACAATGCCATTGCTATCATAGTCCTAACCCAGGGGTCTTCAAACTTGACAATTTTAAGACTTGTGGACTTCAACTCCCAGAATTCCTCCTCCAGTCATGTTAGCTCAGGAATTCCGGGAGTTGAAGTCACAAATCTTAAACTTGCCAAGTTTGAAGACCCTTGTCCTAACCCATAAGAGCAGTAGAAAAGGCCAGTGCTTTTCTGACCACATCAACAGGAACATTCACCTTGATCCATATTTGAAAATTTTGGATTAAGAGACCTGATTAGGGCAGGATGAGAATTTCATGCAGTCTAGTTCTGATAAGGCTTTACTAGAATTCTTAATAAAATAATAAATCTCTAATGTTAGAGAAAGCAAAACCAGTGTACTTATTTTTCTTGATTTTCAGTGTGACATTTTAAGATTTAAGATAATTTCACAATTTCAGAATTTATTTTGTTATATAAACCTGTTTATGTATATCTAACAGCATTGCCATAGTAGCATAACTTCAAAATTAGAGACAAAGAAGTGTGGAAAAATTCAGTCATAAACACAATATGAAAGTTTTTGAATAATATATTTTTTGAGCTCTTTGGCTTATACTTTTTGGAAAAAGCTTTCTAGAGGTACTTTAATATGATGAAATATATAGTAAACAGCTTTAGTCTGCCTTGAATTCCAAATGTTTTCCCCTTATTTATTACAGGCAATTTAAAGAAATATGCTTTAGAATTTCTAAATTTGAAGTCTCTATAAAAATGACGGAAGTCATGAGAATTGTAGCCCAAGTAATAGACAGAGGGATGTGAGCAGAAGAGGGGAGGAAAGCAAACATTCCTATCTACCAGATCTAACATGAAAACTTTAGTGTTGTATCAAGGGAATTTCTTGCTATTTGTGGAGCAGCCAAAGATGATTTTCAGTTCTACTTGTTACTTTGTTAACTACAGAGTTATCCCTTCCTCCCTTTACTTGTTTAATAATGCTGGTTAAATAAATCTCATCTAAGTTTTTGGCACGCAGTGATATTCTCTTAGGGAGATTTCATCATTTCGGCTATAGCTGAAGAAACCTCTGAAGAACTCCCCACAAAACCCTGCACATAGTTCTGAGTCCCCATTTATGACTTTCTAAAATCAAACAGTCATTAATTTCAAGCTGTTAGAGTCCATATCTGAAGTCATTTTTCCCACTTCATGCTTTCATCTCATTTTACTCCTAATAAAAATAGTTTTTTAAAAAAAATACTTTTCTACAGGATTTATTTCAGATGAGCATTATTTGTTTATTTTATTTGTATCTCACCTTTATTATTTTTAAAATAGCGCAAGGTAGTGAACATATCCAACATGCCTCCTTCCTCCTATTTTACCTACAACAACCCTGTGAGGTGGGTTGGACTGAGAGAGAGTGATTGACTCAGTCAACTGGGAAGAAGGAAGAGAAAGAAAAAAATAAGGTAGAAGGAAAAAGGGAAGAGGAAGAAGGAAGAGGAGGAGGAGGAGGAGGGGAAGAGAGAGAAGGAGAAGGAGAAGGAGAAGGAAAAGAAGCTTAGATCCATTTGGCAGTCACACCAACAAAAATTCATTTGTGGAACTAAAACAAATTCAAAGTTGTCAGTAAGAAACCAGCTACCATATAACTGTGAATAACATAGGAATTTCAAGTCAATGCAAGAAAAGTTGGCTATCCTAAGTACTGCCAAGAAAGAATGCTACACAGATCAAAGTAAAAGAAGTTGAATTAGGCAAAGCTACTTCAGTCTTATTGAATATTACTATCAGTATTATTCAGAATTTTGTCTGAATATGCACAATATACTCAAAGCCACTTATTCTACGTTTAGATGGTACAAGCATTTGGCATAATCACAGAGTGTACAGATGAAGACACCGCTTACACAAACGTTTTGGCTATGTGTTTGGAAAAACTTGAATAATTTGAGCCTACAATCTAAATGTGCACCTTTGCCCAGGTTGCTTTTGACATACTGCTAAAATCATGTCTCAGATGGATGGATATGTCCCTAATACAGGCCTATTTTGTTAAATATCTAAGGAATCAAATACCCTGCTGAACAGGGTGAATTGAATTTCCATTTCATAAAAGTAAATGGGAAAAATGATGGGTAAATGAGTGTTGCAGGGGGAAGGATTCCAATTTTGCGCCAAGCTCAATGAAGATAATCTGATACAACTACCCTCTGAAGACATAAACTATGCTACATCATTTGGAGGGGGTAATGAAGGCTCTTCTGGTGTTTATGTGTTGCGTTTCTTCTTAGATCCTATTTACAAAGCATATACATAATTCATTACTGAGCCAACAATGTGGCAGAGGTGAGCAATGCATCTCTCTTTTATCTGTCTTCTTTTCAGATGTGTTATGGATTGAATGCTGGCATTTAAAGGTAGAAGAAATTAATGTCTCAGGGCCACAGAAATCTCTACTGTCAAATTATCTTTTACATTCAGACACATATCTTTTTTTTTCATCAAGACTCTTTGAAGTGGAAAATAATCGGGAGATTGTGAGGGGTGTTAGTCTAAATTCTTTGCTATCTCAGAGAATTTATCAACAATCAGCCCACTTTCCAACGTCTCTAAGCCTACGGTGCCTCTGGATTAGTACTACTCATGAGCATTATGGTAATGTCAGCACCATTCCATAAAGATTGACTAGGGGAGGAAAATTGCTTGATGTTCCAGAGTAATGTAATTTCAATTCAAGGCAGTATAGTAAAGTTCTAAGTATTCTTCCAAGCTTTTTGGAACTCAAAGGGGATTTTTGGCATTTCCAAAGATCAACTATCAATGTAAAGTAGGATCCAGAAAGGCCCTAATCCTGATCCATCTTGAATGGAATGCTTCCACTTTTGATGAGCAACAGTTTGCCAGATTGTCTGCCAATGAATGCATCTTTGAATTCTCATAAGCTCTTTCTCGTGATATGGCATTGGTGATGACATCTCACTATCTTCTCTCCTTCTAGTCTCGTTTTCTACAGTCTTCACTTTCCCCAAGCATCAGGAACTCCTTCAGTAGCTCTCACTTGAGCATTATACTTCCAAAATATTGAGTCTTTAACTTCATTATCAGAGTTGCCAGTGAGAAATCTGGATTTATTTCATTTAGCATGAAAATGAATGTCCTTGTGGGCCAAGGCATTTTCAACATCTTTCTTTACAAAGAATTCATTTTTTCTCTTTCTAATGATCCAGTTTTCACAACCATACATTATGATGTGAAGATAGTATGTATTTTTGTTAGTGTGTAGTCTTTCACATTTAATACATTGCCTATGTCTGTCATACTGTGTCTCCCAAGAAGATCTTGATTTCATGGATAAAGTTACACACCTATAGAATTGTGAGTCCTGTAACATACATACATACATACATGCATACATACATACATACATACATACATACATACATACATACATACATACATATATAGTCTATTAATACTTACATTACTTCTTCATGTGTATGCATTTGGTTGTCACCTGCAATTGATGTAATAATGAACGTCAGGACAGTTTTCACACTTTCATCTTTCAAGTTCAACAAGAATTTTTTTTTAAGCCTTTCTCATTTTTGGCCAGCAAAATGGTATCATCAATATATCTGAGGTTCTGCTTCCATTAGATTTAATTGCAATTTCACTATCAGCATTTTTCATTATATGTTTTGCATGGACCTCTCTTGCTTTTGTATTATTCATTGGCTGTTGGCAAAATAATCCTGGGGGCCTTTTCAGAAACAACCGGTATCTCTGATGTTTTCATTGTATGCATTGTTGAAGTCTGGACTGCAGAATCATGAGCACAATCTGACTATAAATGAAATTGTTCAGTACTTTGAGCATTCTTTAGTACTGTTTTTTATTATTGGAATATATAGTACATTTATCTTTTCCAGTGCACTGGCCAGTGCTGTTTTCTCCATATCTGTTTACCCAACTGTGCATGGCACTTTAATTGCCTCATCTTTCAAGACCTTAACCAGTTCAGCATGTATTTCATTATCTCTGGGAGCTTTGTTGTTGGTAATATTTTGTGCAACCCAATAAAGTTTACTTTTAGAAGATCTGCCTCTTGTTTGCTTATCATACCTAGGAACTTATAGATAATTTTATTTTTTATATCATTGTATCATTCTTCTGCATAGTCATACCATTTCTTATTCTTTTCATTAGATATTTTGTCATCTTTGTATTTTATCTATTTTTAAATAGAATTCTATTTAGAATCCCAAACACTCATTGGTTAACATCAGAAAAACCATTTAAAATCCCAATATAAAATTAATAGCTTCAGAAGGTCCCAACCCCAAAGATTCTCTGGAAGATTTAATTTTGCTAAGTGCCAGGTTATCAGGGTCAGCACTAACCTGGCTTCAAAAGAAAAGGTATTCTTTAGAATGAATGCACTGAAGGCCTCAGTCTCTCAAAGTCACCAAGATATGGAACCACTTATAAAGCTTTATAAAATAAAATTGGCACTTGGGACTTATTGACAGCCCATACAAAGTCTACAATACTGGTATTGTATATCTATGGAGTATCTCTTTCACCAGTAAGCTGGCCACTACATTCTGCTTTTAACTGCAAGTGCTCTTCAAGGGGTGGACAATAGAAAGTGTATTGCAGTAGTCCAATAAACTTCTTGTTCCTCTTTTGTGAGATCTGGCATTTATAAAGAATTTTTCCTCTATTGTTGCTACTTTTTTTTCTGGCTCAACTATTTTCAAACTATCAATATACTACATATCTCTATTTTTGCTTTTTACCAAACCTATCCCTTCTTTTGCCTTTTATGATGCAGAATATTTTTGATTACTTGATCTTCAAAGATATCACAATTTTTCATATAGAATTCTTTAAATACCCTATCAAATCCCACATATTAAATATGTTCTTTACTTTTACCACACATTTGTATGGAGTATTGCTAAGACTGTATTTTGTTCATTTAATGACTGTTTGGTTCTTTAGTTTAAGTTGGAATTTTTCAAGAAGAAAATCATAATTTGAACGGCAAGCAGTATAATATTTTATTTTGGTTGACTGAATTGAACTTCTTGATCTTTATTTGCCAGATACCCAGTCAGTTTGGTTTTGATGTTCTGTGTCCAGTGATGTCAGTTTCTTGAAAGATATTTTCAAATACACATATTTATCTCCCTTCTCTACATTCCATTCTTATGGGAAGTAATGGCCAGGTACAATTTTAAGTAAGGAAAAATCCTACTGAGGAATCTATCTATCATGGCCCATTCCTCTTAGTTGTGAAATCAGTCATGATAGTTGTGGGTCTTCATATAACACCACATTTTTTCTTTACTCCATGTTTACAATGATGTTATGACAGTTAAAGCATCATTATGATTCCATGGAAGCTTTTGTCCATGTGTATTTGATTGGGTTTTTCAAAGGCTGCTGCCTAAATAATCATATGTCAGAGTGAATAAACTATAATGCTCATCTCCCTATTCATTTAATCAGTTACTATGCTGAAAATTAGAGTGCCTAAAGAGGCTAAAAGCCACAATTACAAGGCTATTTAATAAGTTTAGATTAATATATCCATCATTAGCTGTCAGTAAAACATGCTCATTAGGGTTGAATCATGTTAGAACATCATGTCATGTTGCTTGAACTAGCTGCCCACATTTTAGCTTAGCTTTGATGTCTCACCATACAAACATAAATACTGTACCTTTTTGTCTTTCAGACAAATTTGCATGAATGTGTGGATCTTTGTTTTACCAGGTGTCTAGGAAGAAGAGGATACTTGCAAAGACTGAGGAATAGCTTCTATTTGAAAAGGCTTCTATTTGAAAAATTTAGCTCAATATTGAACTCCCTGAACAAAAAATACATAAATTAAATCATTTCTGCCTATCAGAATATTGCATGTGCTTCCTAGTTTGTGATCCATGGGCAGTAATATATTAGTTTGCAAGGTCAACTCTAGAATTTACCTTGCAGATAATAGTGTGAGAGAGCTTACAGAAAAAAATGGGCTTTGATTTTGTTTGTGACATACTGGCCAAGAAGTGTCAAAGTTGACCGGTGAATGTTGCATATCATACAGATATTAACCTAATCTATGCCTTTTATATATTATTAAAAATATTATAAATAAATCCTTATTGGACCCAAAGCCATGGTGGGTAGTGGAGGTCAACATCTATGTTTCCTCTGATGAAACCAAATGTAATTATATTTCCTTTTTTCTGACTTTTTTTTGGGGAGGGAGTCTTGCATTAAATTTCTTGTCCCAAAAGCAGAATAGGCACATATGCAGCAAATAAATCAGCAAGAAAAAGAAAGAAAGCAATTTGTCCCCCACTCAGTTACATCATATTGCCTTCTCCTTTTCTTTCCTTTTTATCAAATATCACTGTTGAAGCACTTTACATTACATACTATAACATCTTGAATCTCCAAAGCCCTATGCAAGTGTTCTCTTCGTTTACTTCAGCTCTGCATTCAGTACTATCATTCCAGATATTCTTCTAACTAAACTAAATCAGCTGGCTGTACCTGACCACACTTGTAAATGGATCATAAGCTT
>JANHJO010005348.1:20434-30762 GCA_032468235.1 Pseudoxyrhopus heterurus | reverse complement strand
GGAAGGAAGGAAGGAAGGAAGGAAGGAAGGAAGGAAGGAAGGAAGGAAGGAAGGAAGGAAGGAAGGAAGGAATCTTTGGATTTGATTTAAATACTTTGTAGTCAACATATATGTATATTTCTTGGTTAATAAAATGTTCATAAAGTAACTTTTGAATATGTTATTAAGAAGAGGAAATAAAGAGCATAAAACAGGTAATATATGTATGCCTTGTTATATATTTAACATCTGTCTACATGCCTATATGTCATTGAATAACTAATGGGGTGTAGGTTCACTGTTTTAGTTACTCCAATATGTACCCCTAAATTTTCACTTACAAAACCTTATGTCTGTTACCCTCATGTTTCTTTTCTTGTTGTATACAGAAGAAAAGAGAGAAGGTATGGAAGGAACCCAGGCCCAAATTTTACTGAATTAAGTATGTTGTAAATTCTCTAGTCTAAAATCTGTCTGGATTCAGAACGAATGCCTTTAAACTCTGTCATTATGAACCATATACTCCTCAAAGCAATGAAAGTTATCTGATTTATTGCTCTTGAAAAAGTATGGTTCATCTGTAATGTTGAGGAATTGAACTGAAACTGAAGAATTCCTGCAGCAGTGAAGTTGTACTGCCAACTTTGAAACATGAGCATTAATCCTATAGCTACGCACAATTTAGATTCATGACAGGATTATCAAGGGCTTCTGGATATAAATGTTTACTCAAGTATAACCCTAATATTGCAAGCCTGAACCTGAATCTGAAATCTATACATGATACATAGATATCATCTATTCATACAATTTAATAATTTATATTTGTTCATATGTAGAGGCAAGCATGATGAGCAATAATTCCACAGAATACATACTGTATAGTAGATTATAAAATAGTAACAATTACTTCAATAAAAGTAGTTATTTAACAAGGACCAATAATTAGCTTATCTACACTAACATCTTTCACAAGAAGTGAAAGTACAACAGTACAGAACAGAGAAAAGCTTTTCTGAAAGATAGAAGAGGGCAATAATTTTAATTGGATTTATATCTTACCAAAGAAAAATATATATGCCATCCGGGGTAATATAAAAGGTGCTTCCCCCCCCCCCAAAAGACAACTGTACTTTCTTTCTTTTTCCTTTGAAGATGTCTTACTACTCATCCAAGAAGCTTCTCCAGTTCACGAAGTGAAGAAGCTTCTTAGATGAGAACAGTTTTCAAGAAAAAAACCAAGAAAGTTCAGTTGCCTTTTGGAAAAATAACACCTTTTGCACAGTGTAGATAATCTGTGTGGGAGAAAGAGAGTGAAGATGACCTGGATAGCTGAAAATCTCTATAGACAGTGAAGATAGACTTTCCCTAGCAATTCTTAGAGTTAATGTTCAATGATGAAAGTACTCTGCTTTAATTTGGCAACATTTCTGTTGATAGGTGAACAAAAAAAGGAAACTGCTTAGAAGAATATCAACATGTTTTTCTTGGTTTTTGGAGCATGACATAACTCCCTCCTTCCACTTCAGATTTTTCTCATGAAATTCCCCCATCTTCTTCCCTAATCCTCCTCCTGTTTTCTGGCAGCAAATCCATTAATAGATTGAGGCCAAAATGTCTTACAGTAGAATCACAAAACTTTGGTCTCAAATCCAATTCAAGGTTTGAGGTGAATAAAATTCCTTACCAATAACTAAAAACCAAAGACAACCAGAACTAGGACAACCAGAACTATTCAGGCAAAGAACTGAGAACAAACTCAGCAGATATTATTTTAGAATCTTAGGCAGGATTCTTAGTTCTTAGGCAGGATTTATGGACTGAAGTTCTTAGGCAGGATTTATGGACTGGAGATCCCAGCCTCCACAAAGCCGGTATTGGCATTCTTATACTGTTGCATTGTCAATATGTCAAGCAATTTTCAATTCTCACCCACCTACCAATTTGTAGTTAATACAATGAGTAAGTTATCTCCTACTTGAAATCAGTACTGTAAATTCAAATTATGGTTGGCCAATATCCAAGGCTTTAAATAATAATTATTTCTTTTTAAATATATACATGACTATTTAATAGAAACACCAGAACATCAGAACAATTATTATGATGAATTTTAGTCCTAAAGCAGAGAGTTTATTTGACACGCCATCTCATCCTGAAAAAGTGCACATAAAATGTGACTGTTTGGGCATTTTGCTGGATGCAGAAGAAAACTGAAGTGTTGAAATTCAGCATTGGTCTCAACTGGCTCAATATTTGATTTCTAATCTCTAAAATGGGGGTACTGGTTTTGGAGGCTAACATGTTATACTGGAGAAGCAAAAGCAAAATCATATGGCAGACTGAAGTCTAAATTTATTTTCATAAGAGTGTTTTTAAATCACATCCTTTTATTTTACAGCCTTGTGCTGAAACTAGAAGAGACACTAAAGAAGTTTGCATAATTAGACTGTTTATTAAAGTTGCAATCTTATACACACTTAACTTGGAATAAATACCACTGAATTCTATTAACTTTATTTCTGAACTGAAAGGTGTAGGACTAGGAACTGATCTTGGGGACAGAACAGTGGGTTTAATATTGTAGTCCAGTGATGGGGGAAGAGTCCATACTCTATCAACCTCTACTGAACCTTGAGGAATTTTGTAAATTAGTAACACCAGAAGGATCAGAGGAAGAAACACTTAGCTATAATCAACTTTCTGGACAATTCAGGCAGTTTTGCAACTCTCTTTCATCACTTGTCACATGAAGGGGAGACAATTATGATAAAGTAATATGTAATGCTTTGCATCCAAAGCACATTGTTAATCTTAACACTAGTGTTAATCTGGTGACTCATAGTCCCAAAGGTGCTTTTTCAAAAAGCAACTGGACTTGGTTTTTCCTTGAAGATGTTTTGCTTCTCATCTAAGAAGCTTCTTCAGTTCAGTTCAGTCAGAACTGAAGAAACTTCTTGGATAAGAAGCAAAACATCTTCAAGGAGAAACAAAGTCCAGTTTCCTTTTGAAAAAACACCTTTGGTACAAGCATGACCTGGATGACTGAAAATCTCCATAGACACTGGTGACTGATAATAGTGCTGATTGAACAAAAGCAGACAAATTCTTCATATACCTTCTTCTTTCTTCATTCTTGCAGCTTCATTCCCTGTTATAAGGAACCTTTTTCTTTTTCCCTTTTTAAAAGTCAGATCCTAAATGGCTTATAAATTGGATACTCACAATCTGGCCTTTATGTTCTCCTAATGCCTAGAATCCTCCCTTTCACTAAATAAAGTGAACAGAAACTAAAAACATCTTTCTCTTTGTAGGAACACAGCAGCAAAAATCAAATCTTTGAGCACTTCCATGAATGGCCCTACTCAGCAATAAGAACAGTAGAAACCATAATTCCCACAGACAAAGTATCCATCGTAGGTGATAAATGTTCCATGGCTAAAGGTATGGCAACCTCACAGTGTTGAGAACTGAAGAGAAGATAGCTGTATCTACTATTGCTGCTGGCTGTTAGTAAATTGCACCAATTCGAAGGGGCGATATCGATGTTCCCTTTTTCATTTTCATAGGAACTGAGAACCAGTATTGATCAGGGACAATGATTCAAACCCAATTAAAGCTGGGAAATCACTCTAAGTTTGAACCCTTTACTTTTTTGTAGCCCAACCAAACCACCAATAGCAATAGCACTTAGACTTATATACCACTTCATAGCGCTTTACAATCTTCTCTAAGCAGGTTACAGAATCAGCATATTGCCCCCCAAAATCTGGGTCCTCGTTTTACTGACCTCAGAAGAATGGAAGACTGAGTCAAACTCCTGGAGTGAGCAATGAGTTAGCCTGCAGTACTGCATTCTAAGCACTGTGCCACCATGGCTCAGCCAAGAGCTGTTGTGAAGATAAAATGAAAGGTGACTCCATGGAGTCCCTATGAACAGAAAGTCATACTAGATCACTATAAAAATGAGATAAAAATATGGAAAACTATTGAATTTCTGACATCCCTCTTTTTACATATCTGCTAACTTGCAATATTTACCATATCACCTGGTGTTCTTCAGAAGAAAAGTAGGGTGCAAACAAAATAAATGAACTAATAAATAATGAAGCCCTAGATATCCATGTGGAGCCATGACATTGAACAGCTGGGCCAAAGTCTGTTTTCCTTCAAACTGAGCCTGGATCAATGTCAGGAGTGCCCAGAGGAACCATCACAAATTGCAGGAGAAATGGTTGGTGAGAGTGATGGGCCGGCATGCAACCTGGCCAGAAGATTGTGGAAGTTGCAAGCCAAGCCTTGGGCCCAGTTGCTTTATGAGAAAAGCTTTATGTGTTGACTTGTTCCCAGCTGACAGTGTACTGTACAAACACAGCAAAATAGAATCCTAATGTAACAATTTGTCACAGCAGGCAAGCCTAAATTATATGGAACTAATGAACTGCAAAGTCTCCCTATTCACTTTAGAACTAAAGCTGTTTGTTGATTGTTAACATTTCAAAACTATGGGTAATGAGCCAACACAATATTTGTTTTCTGTTCCCCCTCCTTTACTGTCAGAACTATGATACTAATTTAGTTTCCAGGTTTTTAAAAGTAATGTGGTCTTATTTTATTGAAGATATGCCAGGATGGTTTCAGATGTTAGCAGTTAGTAACCCTCCTCTCTTTTTACTTGCATGCTTAAACTTCAAAATAAAACAGCAGACTAGCGATAAGCAGCAGTAGAACCACTAGAGATTTGATACAGTCATGGGTGGCCTGTTTCACACACTTCAGGGAATGAAGATTTGCTTAATTATGTTTTGTTCAGAAGCCATAGTTGACTAGGTTATTTCTTTATTTCATTATTTGTCATGTTCATGCTGTTCAACTGGGCAAACAGCAGCACTGGTCCATGTGTGGCACAGTTTCCTTTTTGGGCCCCTCAGAATCTCCTTGTGAACAAGACTTCTGAAAATCTATACCACCATTTCCCACCATTCCTCACCAGTAAATAGATGGAAACTGTAGACTTAGCCCTGTGATAGGCTCCCATTTAATAACAACGAGCAACAATAATAAAACATCACAAAAATCTTCTTCCCAATCATATGTAATGCTGCTCCACCTACTTTGGTGCTGTTGTTATTGTTGCATGTACTGTATATAATGTGCCTGTGTATGTGTGTTTTGTATTTGTTAATAAAAGAAGAAACAAATGAACAAATTTAGCAATTTTGAAATATTAAAAAAGAAAATGAAAAAGAAGATGAAATGTGTTGTCCTATTTTGCTTGCCCTAAATTACAGAATAAATACCAAGAATTCAGTATCTCAGCTGATACTCTGGATTTTCACCTTTTTGGTATTGAAGGTAGTGAAAATGACACAGTTAAACTTAAAACAAATTAAAGAGTTTGGTAACATTAAAGCCCGGGCCGAAGAAAATGAAAAGGCTGAAAGCAGGCAGGCAAATGCAACAAATCAGAATCAGTTCCAGAGATATTTGCAGATAAACAGGCCTCTAACAGAGTGAATTTTCATAGCAGAGCTTCTTGTGCTGATTTTAACTTTCTTACAGGTTTACCTCAAGGTAAGTAGTAATTCATTGAATAGGCAGGCTGCAAAGATTCTTAAAATCAACACCTTGCATTTTGCTCAGAAAATAACTGGTAAGCAATGAAAATCTTTCCACATTGGTATAATATGACTGAACTCATGTGCCCTATATAGCAGCCTGTTGTTTTTTTATCCCAATTGAAGATTTGGACACTTCTGAATATCCCTACATAGCAAGATCCATCACACAAAAGATGGATCACTATTGGCAAATCTGGCAATTGAAGAATAGATGCTGATAGTGATGTAGATGTAGCTTGCTGTCACATTTCTTGCTCCCCCTGAAGAATCTGGTCTGGGACTTGAGGTTGCCCTGAGACTCATATCTCCATTTAGGTGGAGGCTATCACCAGGTGGGCCTTTCCCCAGCTTTTCCTGAGAGTCCAGTTATAGCTCTAAGTGACCATGGAAGATTTGGCAGCAATAATTTGTGCTACTTTTCTGGACCACAGTCACAGCATTGCTTGCCAAGAGGTTTTGGGCCCAATTTATAGCTCTGGTTATCACTGCTAAAGTCTTACATGATTCAATTCTGGATTACATCAGTGTCTCCATTATTTAGCATGATTCTGATCTTTCCTATACAGGCACCAAGAGTAGACTTTCTGAGGATCCCATCCCATGAGAAACAAGAAGTATGTGAAAATTAGGCTAGTCTTCCAAGTGGTGACACACCCACCTTATCCAGATACCCTCAGGAGTGTAACTGGCCCCTATATTGCCACATTCAGAAGATGACAAAAACAAGCATATAGAACTATTTTTTGTGGATACTTTAAAACATTGTCAAGAAGAGAATTGGAGGGTAAGACAAATAACAAAAAGAGATTTACAAGTATTTTAAAATGGAATACAAATTTCTGAGCAACATTAAATCAGTACTGCTTATTAAGATAACTTGCATCAATCAAGAATATAAGAACATTGTTAAAATAAAATACATATGCAATAATGCTTACCTCAATCAGTATAATAGGAACCGTAAGTCAAAGTGAAGAATTTAAAGATTTTTGTCTGATCCATCATTATTTAGCGATCCAAAGAAAAGCTTGGACATTATGTTAAGAGATACCAAATTTTTTGACCTGGTAAAAGCCCATAGGAATTCTGCATGAAAGCTATACTTTTTAAACAGGCATTTATTGCCTAGCAATTCTTTCTATGTGACCTTTAGCAATATATTTTATGAGTCATGGATTTTATCCTGTTTTATGCTGAAAAATTTATGGTTGTATTTATTGTTATATATTGCTTTGTACATTGCCCTGTGTTTTGTGAGGGACTTATATTAAAATGACATAAATAATCTAAAAATAATATTTGCAAACATTCAACTATTTCCTGAAATGTCCAGTTATGCAAGTCAAATTTTTGAATAGAAGTAAAACCCATATTCTGAATGTGAAATTTTAATTCTATCCTCAAAATATGAATGCTTTAGAGTCCACAAGTTTCATATTTAAAATGTGTTATTTCTAATGATAAATTATTTTATATTAATTAGCATTATAAAATGTTTTGTGATGTTAAATATCATTTGACATTTCATATCATTTGTCATCGGATGCTATAAGATAACATTGCTATCTATCAAAGATAACCTGAGATCTGAGGATAATAGCCTGAATAAAACTATTTCAAATAAATGAGTGTATGAATGAAATAATATTACATTACATACTTTTATTGTACTGGTGGAACAATATCCACCAACCCAATTGATATGTCTTCCTTCCTCTATCCCACCCACATATTTCCAGTTTGTTCTTAGAGATAGGAACTATAAAGATTGAATTTGGGGATTTCATATGTGCAGTGGGAAACATAAAGTTATATTTATATTGGATGCATTAAATAGTTTAAATAGATTCAAATAATTAACAAGTAATATATATGATATAATGATATGTTTATACTGCTGTCTACCCATCGAATTAATTTGGAAGAAGAGGCATGCTCTGTGTCCTGTCTGCATGAAAGTATCGTTTACAACTTTTTGTGCCCGTGGGCCTGCTCTCTGGAATACTACCCCCCGCCCCAAAAAAAATTAGACTTCTCCCATCCCTGCTGGCTCTTTGGAAGTTATTAAAAACCTGGTTTTGCCACTGAAGCTAATAGTATGGGCAAATCCCTGTCATGGTTAGTTTTGGCATTTATGAGTCTTCCCAGCTGCTACTTTTATGTCATTTTTGTTGCTTTAATACTGGTTGTTTCTATTCTGTTTTATTCATGGGTGCCTGTATATTAAATGAATGAATGAGTGAATGAATGAATGAATGAATGAATGAATGAATGACACTCTTGAATGGCTTGTGAAATATATTCTAGGTTTTGTCCATGAGATGACTAGCTGAATTTGCTTATGAATGGAATTATGATGTCATGATCCTGCAGCCTGATTTCTTGGACTTAGGGACTCCAGGCCCGTATAGGAGAGAATTGCCAGCCTACTCTCATTAGCCCTGCCAGTGCTAGATTCCACAACTGTATTCAAAGTAGCAAGAATGCATATTTCTATTCAGAAATAGAACTATCAATTCCACTGGGGATTATGAAAGATTCTTCTGCTAATTAAATCCATGCTAAATGGAGCAAGGCCAGAAAAATAAACAAAGGGCTTAAGATGAGACTAGGGTTATTAGAACAATACACAGACTATTCTGTTACAATAGCAGTATGCAAATGTAAGAAAGCAGCATTCAGATCAATCACTTGTGAGACGATGTGGCAAAAAATGCAGTTCCTCCATCAGCCACTGGCTTCTAATTATGATGTTTCATGAAGGGACCACAAAAACACAAGTCTAATGTTCAAATAGTGGAGAACTGATTCACCCTATTACACCTTCTAAGGCAATTAAACAGAAATGTATTTTGGCTGCTCTGTTATTCAGTGTTTGCATAAATTATATTGTTCAAGCCCCAAATTTCATCCTTTTTCCCTGGCCAGTAAACCAATTTCTGTCTGCTGCATGCGGATGATGCTATGCTGACGATCTTGTTTGTTTCTCAAGTAAGTTTGCAACACGGCCTTCATGCATTAGTGTCCTACTGCAAATATGGAATGCTAAAAAATCAATCATGTGAAAACCAAGGTGGTCATAATCAAGCAGCATGTTATCTACCTCATATCTAGAAGATCAATGACTATCAAACTGAGCAAGTGAAGGCTTGCAAATATCTTGGCATATATTTCTAATCATTTTTTTCCAAAGCTTCAGTCATTATTATTATTATTTTTTGCAAACTCAAACAGCATCAGATAGAATCAACCTATAAGGGTAAAATTAGGAGCTTACATCAATTAATTTTTTCCCATTCAGTTTAATTTAATAAATTAATGCAAAGCCATTAGCAACAGCTCTTCAGAAGTAGGACATTCTGAACCTGCTATGTAAAGATTGACGGTTTAAAGTTTGATTCTGCCATAGAAATGCAATTGCTGTTTTTTTTTTTTTTTAAAGGGATTTTTCTAACAAGAGAACTAGAAAGAAAGAGTTCTGTGTATGAAAACATTTCTTACAAGACTGCTGCTTATATCAATATCAATTAGGGAGAATTTAACACTTGTAATCCAAACTTCCAGTTTCCAGAAGGAGCTGTAATGGAATGTGTGGATTACCTTGGGAGACAAGATGAGATGAGATTATGACTAGGCAACAATCAGATGAAACAGAGTGGAGACTCCAGTGGCTTAAAGGGCAGAGATAGAAACTTAAAAAGAATCTCCCTTAATTGATCAGGTGGTTAAAAGTGACAGTGGGAAGTTTGTACCTTCAATCTTGCAAGGTTCTATTAATGTAGCCTTACAATAAAGTAGAATTAGCTCATCTAAATCATGTTTTCTGGTTTGCCCTGAAGGTTGAAAGGAGCCACATTACCACAATACATTGATTGGAATAAAAGGTGGAATATTGATCAAGGATTTTAAAAAAATAAAATAAAAAGCTGATTCATACTGTTTATAAAAACAATTATTTACCAAAGTTTGAAAATATCTTCATAAACAAGATGTAAGACCTTGAAATATTCAAATCAGCAAAAATTGAATCTAAATGATTCATTTATCACATTTTTCAATTTGTTATTACTTATTTTCGGTGAAGGTATCACTATAGAATCAGGCACATTCTTTTTTCTGGATCATTCCTTCTTAACGAGAGATGTAAGTTTCCAATTACCAATTTTAGGAACTATACCTAAATTCTGCTTTGGCAATCAGCGTGTCGAGTCTTATAGCATATGTTTAATGTTACAAGGATTGAAAAATAGAGATAAATTCTGAAAAACTCAAGTTGGGTTAAGAGATAATTCAGGGTTGGCTTTAAAAGATAGAAGAATTTTATACTTCTTTCAGCACATGGAGCTGAAGGTGCTTGGCAGAGAGAAAAAATGGGTAATAATGAAAAAATAAATCTAGCAGAAATTTAATCTGAAGATGAGAAGGGTGAAGCAATAGAAAAGAAAATAATTTGATGAACATTTTTATTATAAATTTATCTAATTACAAGAGATAAACAAAAAACATTTTAAAATATTTTTCTGTTTCATGAGCTAAGAAATATGCTGAACAACCATTTTGCATTTTAGTACAAGGCATAGAAATGTGGAATTTGTATCACAACATGCAAATATCAGATTTTTCAAGTATTGCTAGTCAATAGTAGTTATTTGAAATGTGCTTCTAAAATCTTATTATCTACTCCACCATTTTAATGAAGATAAAAAGAAAATAATACAAAGTTACCAT
>JANHJO010005347.1:16399-35349 GCA_032468235.1 Pseudoxyrhopus heterurus | reverse complement strand
ATGGAGGGGGGCAGATTTCTATAGAGCACATACAAACACACATCCCCACCGGACTTCTCTTTTATAGATATAGATTATATATTTATAATTTATAACTTTATTATAATTTATATTGTGCAGTGATATGGATGCATGTGCATACACATTTGTTATGTTATTCATTTGAGGTAAGCCTACAAGGCACAGGCCAAGAATGGAAGTAGTAAGTCAAAGAAATTAAAGGCAGGTGGTAAACATGAGAAAAAAGTGAAGTGAACTAAATTGTATTTGTATCAACAGCATTCATTGCTTTCGCTTTCCATACAGGTAGTCCTCGGCTTAAGACCACAATTGAATCCAAAATTTCCATTGCTAAGCAAAACAGGTTAAGTGAATTTTGTCTTATTTTACAAATTTCCTTGTCACAGTTATGAAATGAATCACTGCAGTTGTTAAGATACGGTTGCTAGTGAATCTGGCTTCCCCATTGACTTTACTTTCAGAAGGTCACAAAAGGTGATTGCACAACCTTGAGACACTGCAACTGTCATAAATACATGCCAGTTGCTAAGCATCCAAATTTTGATAATGTGACCACAGAGTTGCTGCAATAGTCGTGTGAAAATCAGTCATAAGTTACTTTTTTCAGTGCCCTTGTGACTTTAAGTGGTCACTAAATGAATAGTTGTAAGTCAAAGGCAACCCATATACTGATTCTCATATTGCCTTTTGTTCTTAAACTTTCTCAATTTGTTCTTCTTAAGAATCTCATCACTTCCATCCAACCTTAAAAAAATTTCAACTTTCTGCCTACCCTTAACCCATTTCTTCATATATACATTCATATTCTTGCCTGCCCATTTACATACTCTGATCCGTACCATTCATTTTTATATATAATAAATCCTCCTTAATATTTTTTTATATTGGTTTGTTCACTTTTGTACTTAATCTAGATTCATTCTGCCAAAATTCATTCTTATCACAAACACATTCAAACTTTTTTTTATGTTTCTCATGAAATACTGGATTTTGCTTCCACATAACAAAAGTGGGCAGAAACACATCATTGTAACAGCCATTCTCACCTATTTTAACAAACATTATTATTCAGCTAAGAATGAAACACGCTAACTATTTGACAGATTTGTGTGATATGAAAAGCAATTGTGTTGAGATAAATTTAGTTTAAATGAATTTCAGTAGAAATCATTTTATTTGGAAAATTATAAACTCTGGAATACAGTCCCTATACTTAAAATTGTCTGACTTAATATCTGGTATAGGACTAGATGGAGCTCACAATATATAGACAAAGTGCGAGAATACTGGCACCTGAATTGTCTCATCAATTCAGGGAGGGATGGAGGGAGGGAGACATCCTGACGCAAAAAAGACTGATATCCTTTGAAGATTTGTCATTAGACCCTTCTGCTGGGTAAAAGAAAGCTACTGAGACTGAAGATAGTAATAATGTTTATGTCTATTCCACCTGTAAAATACAGCACCATAGTTGTTGTTGTTTTCATATCCTGTACAAGTGAATGATAAAAAATTCCTTGGCAATATTTTTTTTTCTTAATTTTTCTAAAATGTCTTATAATTTGTATCCAACTCTGAAAACCTTGGGTAAGATCAATGGATTTCTACAAAGATGATTTTTATTGGAAAAGGATTATTCTCTTTGCCTTTTACTGTTTAATTTGTAACTAGAAGTTAGAATATAACATCAAGTAAAATTGTAAGAGCCAGAAATCAAAATATATTGGCAACGTGTGCAAAGAAATAATTTTCACAAATGGTATGTAAGTACTGTTGCTGAACCTAAATTCGTTATAGCAACCTGTATAAATTTCAGTAATTGCTTTGGAGTCTTTTCTAGGTGTAATATTGATTGGTCTAAATCAGAGCTGATGCCTTTGGGGATTATAAAAAAATTGCTGATATCTGGAGCAATCTCTACCTTGAACTGAAGATTATTAGATTTTAATCAAACCGGATGCCTACATAAACATGGCTGTCATTATTTGCAGAATATTTGGCTACACATAAATTGATTATTTGTGTTAAAATCAATGTTTTAGAAACAAATGTTTTCTCATTTTAGATAATATGTGGCATCTATATTTTTAAGATTTCATGTGGGAGGGGCATTGTTTCAGAAGCATATAAGAGTAAATTCCCCTTCCCTGTTTTCACTTAAGAAAAACAAAGAGCTGGTTACTGAAGGAAGTGTTGATTTGCCAGATATAAGTTTATTTATTAAGTTTATTTGCCAGACTAAGTTTATTTAAGGCATATCTTCTGTGTTGAGCCAATAAATGGAAAATGTTGGGATATTCAGAATCAGGATAATCAAAACCTCTTAAAAATGGTGATGTAAGAGTCTAAGTATTTTTGAAAATGTGGAATTTCTCCTCATTCTATACTAGCCTTATTAGTTGTCTGGCTCCCCAACATAGTTTTGCATAAAGCCTGTCTGAGAATGAATCAATCAGACATAGAAGAGAAAAATTCTGTTTGTGGATCTTAATTCATTCATCTTCAACTTTCCTCATTGGAGACTGTAGTCCTATTAGCATAATCTATGCATTGAATATCCATAAGATGTGAAGCTTTTTCTGTTTGTCTGAGACTCTGACAAAAGTCTTTACAAACTGCCTGTTCTCAGGTTAGCTAAGCACTCAGTAATGCCATTAAACATTCTAGTATGTTCAAGGCTTTCAAGATGGGATATAAAGCTTTAATCTACACCTTGATGCTTATTAATTAAATTGCCTCTCAGCTGCCCTGTTACAACTCATTTTCTATTCTGCTTATGTATCCATATTAATATTACAAAGGCTTAATACGGGCAATGTGGAATGTATAGAACTGAACATTCTGAATATTCCTGCGTGTTGAGGGTCTTTATTGGATCATCACATACTGAGACATTTTGATAGTCCAAAGCCTTCATGCAATTGGAGCCAAGTCATATTATAGCTGCAATTTGTTTACTATCATAGTACTATGGGCTTGACATACCAGCTTTTCTCACATGAGAAAATTGTCCAGGAGGAAGCACTGAAGAATCATATTTTGCCTCATGCAATCCTCCATAAAAGCTGCAGTGGCCCAGTGGTTAGAATGCAGTACTAATAGGATACTTCTGCTGACTGCCAGCTGCCTGAAATTTGGTAGTTCAAATCCCACCAGGATCAAGGTTGACTCAGCCTTCCATCCTTCTGAGATGGGTAAAATGAGGACCCAGATTGTTGGGGGCGATATGCTGATTCTGTAAACCAGAAGTGTCAAACTGGGTTTCTTTGAGGGCCGGATCAGCATTGTAGTTCTCCTCCATGGGCTGGCCAGTGGCAGAGATGGGATGGACATCTCTTGCAATATCCTGCCAGCCAAAATGAGGCACTGGGGGGCCACGTGCAGCCCCCTGCACCTCATTTTCAGCCTGGACAGCCTCCTGCAGCACTTTGACAGCCAAAATGGAGCACGGGAGGGCTGTGCGTGGCACTCCCATGCCATGTTTTTGACCTGGATTTTTTCCTGGATGCCCTATGCCTTGTTTTGGCTGGAAGAGTGCTGCAGGCTGTCCAGGCCAAATATGGGGCACAGCGGGGCATGCATGGCATGCACGGCCGCCATGCCCCATTTTCTCTAGCAGAGGCACCATGGGCTGGTCCTTTGCTATTTCCAGGCTGGCCCTGCAGGCCAGGTTTAAGCACCCAGTGGGCCAGATCTGGCCCATGGGCCTTGAGTTTGACACCCCTGCTGTAAACTGCTTAGAGAGGGCTATAAAAGCATTGTGAAGCAGTGCTATAAATCTAAGTGCTATTGTTATTCCCATCTAACAGCCTTGATCAGGAGCCTTCTCCATCGATCGCCTGAGAATAATATTATCTGAAGATAATATTAGAAGACAGAGAATACTTGACTATGGGGCCATCTAATCAAGGACAGTTGTGATTGGATAGAATTGGATGTTTCTAGTATTTGCAAGCCATGAGGACTCAGTAAAATCATCAGAATTATTTTAGATCACAAAGTTCTCCAAGAATTCATATTTTAGAACTCCAAACTGCAAAAACCATTCCTTAGAATTTGATGTATGTTGACTTCAGATACCCCCCCTTTTTTTTTTTGCTGCCTTCTCCTTTGAAAACTGCTTGCTTTCTGCTTGGGGAATCTGCTTATGTGTATGAATTTATCACATGGAAATCAATCTGACAGATTTACTGCAGCCTAAACCCAAATAAATAATGCCAGTGTATATAGTACACAAAGTCACTTTTGAATCATATGCTACCCCTGGTTGCTTACGCGGACAGGCACACCACACACACACACACACACCCTCTCTCTTACACACGTGCACACATGTACATAAGCACATACATACCACTTCGTTCCACTACCTGGTTCTAAGTAAGTTTATTTTATCTTTTTAAAAGATCATCCTCTTTTCACTTCATTTTTAAACATTCAATATGGTTATGTGTTATATATTGTAGATAAGCATGTGTACTGCATGCTTATATGTAAACATGAGATTTTAAAATAGAATGAAAACTAAAAAGTACAATACCAATATTTTGGAGGGGGAAATTGTAAATATAATCTTTAGTGAAATAATTGAGAGGCTCCAGGTATAAATTTTGGACTGTAGTCAATCTTTTGTAGGATGGGAGTATTTTCCCCCCAGTTTATATCCTGACTACTGAATTGAGAGAAAGAAAATATTATATTTTCTAAACAATGTAAAATAACACATTACCTACATCAAGTCCATCTGGCCACATATATTTAGTTGTGGTATGAAATATTGTGTACCAACATTGTCTCTTTTACTATTACTATTTATATAATAAGGAACAAAAATACCTACTTTATATTTTAGACTGAGGCTTTTAGAGAATAAAAGCATGTCACTGGAGTGTTTTTTAGCAAGTTCATTTACTGTCACACATTAGACATCATTAGTGTGTTTCATCCATAAGTTATTCTTAATTACCTGAAGAATATTCCATTTACTTTTTCAATTTATGGCTTTATAAAAAATGAACTTGTAGAAGAAACGCTTTCCTAATTTGCATGGGCTAATTAGGAGAATATTAATTGCTTATTTTACAATCAGTAATTTGATTTTTGTGTATGTGTGAAAGTAAACTAAGACAAGACACTATTCCTTATTAGTTAAAATTAAATTGTGAGGCACAAAGTAGGTTTTAACATTTATCCGAAAACTACCAAGGGAATATTTCACTATCTAAAGAATTGTTTTATATTCTGTTGTGACCTCTCTAGTAGACCAACATATGCTCAATTTTTTCTCTATTTCCCTCTTTCAAATGCAAGACATTGTGATTAATATCACTTGCTAATGCTGCCTCTCCTGCTAAGGAGAAATATTGGGTGTTCCTTTTTAACTTCCCAGAATAGGAACACACACAAACTCGAAAATTGTAGGTGAACCCTTTCTAAACTATTATCTAATTGGTTAGGAATAGTGTTTGAAAAACTCAAGTAATTTTCCCCATTATTATAATGAATAGCATAAACTGTAATTTTTCACAGTAATTAACTTGTGTCAGCACCATTATTTTTCATTAATTATAAAGGGAAAAAAGAAGAAAAGAGCATCCACAGAAACAGATGTGTGAAATTGTCTCTGAGGTTCTGTCCTACGCTTCCTCCTTTCGCAAATTGCCCTGAACAGGGGACTATAGTACACTGGAGTAGAAATGGTATTAGCTTACCAGCTCTATAAAGGAAAAAGAGCACTTAATAAGCCTGCTGTGAGCATAGGCTATTGTTTCAAATAGGAACAGATCTTTCTAACACCAGTAATAAATGGCAAATGCCAAGTAAAACATACAAGGTAATTGTTAAAAACTAGGAAAAATCACTGTGACAGAAACCTCTCCTTAACATCTGGGTTACTAACTTATCAGCTTCAATGATTCATTTAACAACAGTGGGAAAGAAGGTCATAAAGTGGGGCAAAGCTCACTTACCAAATGTATCATTTAACAACAGAAATTTTGGGCTTCATTGTAGTGGTAACTCGAGGACTACCTATCCTGTATCCAAAATAAAATAAAATAAAATAAAAGCAACCAAGTTCTGTTAGATTTACATTCACTTCCAAGAATGTGAATCTAACAGAACTTGGTTGTTTTTATTTTATTTTTTTATTTATGTAGCTGTCCATTTGAGATGACAGTGATCATGGATTGCGCACAACACTTACAGTAGTTAAGAAACAATAAATACATAAAAAACAGTCACAATTTAAAAATAACTATAATCAGGCACATAAAACAGGAAAGGATGATATTAACCATAGCAAGAGAACCTTCCCTGGGACCCCCAGCCTTATAACATAGCAAAGTCTTGAGGGACTTGAAAAATGTTGAGAGGGATGGAGCTAATCTCATTTCCGGGATAAGAAGATTCCACAAGACCTCTCTCCCAGGACCAACCAAAAGTAATTCCCTAGCAGAAGGGACTTGCATCAGATGTAAAACTTGTTGAAGCGGGGAGAGGCAGTCTTTCACACTATCCTGCTCTATGTCATGAAGGGCTTTAAAGGTCAAAAGCAACAACTTGAATTGCACCCAGAAGCAAACTGGCAACTAATGCAGCTTGTGGAGCAGAGTTGTAATGTGTACCAGTCTAGGACTGCATACTGTACATCTGCCCATGTTGTGCATTTCGCACCAGCTGAAGCTTCGGGATATTCTTCAAAGGCACCTCTACATAGAATGTAAACCAAACAGGAGGTAACTAGGGCATGAGTGACAGAAAACAGAGCTCCCTGAACTAGGAACAGGCACAGCTGGTGCAGAACACAATGCCATCAAAGGTCCTCCTAACCACATCTGCCATCTGCTCTTTAGTTAGTAGGACTTACTGCTGCATAGAGAGAAATATGGTTATGTTGACTTTCCAGGTGACTGGGACATCTACTTTGAGGCCAATTAGGATTCTGACTTTGGGGAGGGAATTTTGGTTGGAGTTTCATGCCCCAGACTTTGGAGAAATATTTTGGTATTGGAGCTTACCACAGTGACAAATAGGATAACCATTGCCATTTGCTTTGTCTGAAAGTATGTCTTCTTGTTGAATAACAGCTGTGATGGTATACAATGAAGTTATGATAATTCAAGAGGATATAGAAAGATGCATCCTTGGATGTTTGATAACCAGAGATATCAGAAACCTAATAAATAAGGCTCATTCTTTTGAATTCCAGATGTTTCTCTTTTACCCCATTTTAATTCCATCCTATTTCTATCATTCTAATTGAGGAGAGTTAGCACACTCCTCCTATTTTTATGTTGCTTTTGCAAATGAGTAGTGCTTCTAATACTGTGTGTGCATGATCACACAGCATGAAATCTGTTAGATATACGAGATATATGAAAATATTATTTAACTCGTTGGTTTATTATATTGCTAAAGAACCATAATGGCTGAAGAACATGGATTTGCAGTTTTTATTCTTGAATGAGCAACAACAACAAAAATGATTTAACAAACTTTTGCATGGGTGTACAAATTCAGATTCATGTAGTCATTCACATGCATATATTCCCGTGTTTGGCTCATTAACTTGAAATGGCCACTTTGTTTCAGCTCTGTTGCTTTCTAATTTAGGGACACTGAATGAGAATAGGGTAATTAAAGAAAATTCTATAATTACAAGCTACTCTAAATGCAACCCAGGGTGCAGAAAATTTGAAAAAAAAAGTAATCATACAAAGTAACATAATGAGGTGGCTATTCTTGGGATCTTGTTGGATGAAGATGCATGAAAAAGCAGTTAGACAGAACTAGGCAAAATTGTTGATGTTATAATCCATATCCAGAGACTGAAATATTTCTTGTCATCTATATTCCAGCAAAAGTACATATTCTAGATTACTTTCAGATTATATTGTCTGTATCTGAAAAATAAAATTACCGATTGACTGAAAAATATATTATAAGCATCTCCAATTCACTTCAATTTATTGTCTGTATAAAAGAAATAACCTCTGTGGTCTCATGTCTGCTTTTGGTTTTTATATTCATGCAGTTGACCCATTCAGAGACATCCAGTTTCTTTATTACTTTCCCTTGAAAGAATTCATATACCCTACATGGGGATTTAAATGTGGGAGACAGGTACAGTATTTCATGTAAATGGTTGCCTATGCCTTTGACAAAAGAAACAGCAGAGTGGAAGAGACTTGTCAACAAAAGTTATTCTTCAGTTGGTTGGACTGTTGCCCAAAGGTGTAAACAGGTTATAATGGGAAGAAAAGATGAGAGCCTTAGTCAGGACAGATGGGCATCTTGGTTATTTTTTTCCCTTTAAATTATGCTGGGCAATTTTAGGATTCTTGCTATGAATTAAGTGAGGTGGATGTATCATTTGTGAAATGCATCAAGTACCAAATTGATGCAATATTTATTATACTTATAGTAGGCAATAGCATCCAAACTAGAGATGGCCAAATTGACTGCTTTGATTAAAGAAAAAAATGCAAATACTTTTATTTCTACTTGGAAACCACTTCTGGACTTTGTACTTGAGGTGGGGGAAAAAATTGATTTTTGATGTTACTGATTAGACAGATTTGTTGTTATAGAAATGGCTAGTTTCAACTGTTATGTAAAAGGAAAAAGTTGAGGTTTGATGTTAATACTTTATTCTACTGCACCAAAGGGAGTCAGAAGTCAATGCCTTCTTTTTCCCCTTCATCACATTTCCCTTCCCTTCTCCCTTCCCTATTCTTTTGTATTTTTTTGTATGTTATAAACTAATAAAACTGTTAAAAGTTAAAAAATTGAACTTCTAGAGTTCAATTCAAATAAAATTTGAGAGAAAGAAATATAACACAATATCAATCCCTAGCCAATCTTGGCTCATCTAGAAAGCAGAACCGGAAGGTACTTGGATAAGGGTCACCCAGGAAATCCAGAACTGCAGGCTAGCTTGGGAAATAAGAACATTTCCAAAAAAGTCAATAAATAACCTTGCATATCATGTCAGCAGAACTGTATATGTACAGTATATCCATCTAAGTCATCAGGAGCCCGGCTAATTGAAAATATATAAAATAAATCTTTTTGAAAAACATCAAAAACATTTATGTAACTTTCACCCTAAAAAAACTAAGCCTGAAAAAAGCTTACTGAAACTCTTTAGCAGGTCGCATTTATTTATAACAAAAATAACCTTGATGTAGATCATTTTGTCATGTTACGGCTTCGCTTCCCAAAATAGAATTCTTCCAGTCCCAGCATGTTCTGCAGCTGGAATTTGGCTTTTTTCCAATGTGTGATAGTGAACATGAAAGTTGCAGTGACAGTTATCAAACTTTCCAGTTAATAGACTTGCTGCCTTTGAAGAACAATGTGGTTCTGTGATAACAAAGTTCAAGCCTGGAATGGCTGATCTGTGATGGATACTTCAGATGAGAAGGGTGTTGCATAAGAATTGCAGTTCCCATGCTTGAGGAAGTTGTGTTTCATCAATAGATCTTTGACTGTTGGCATAGATTTTTTTCTCCTTGATCTGCAAGCTCTGTAGCACAGGTAAAACTGTTTTCAAATAATTCTGCTTCTTTTGTTATGTCCTGTCTGTTAGCATTAAGAGATGGCCTTGAGAAGGAACAATTGCTACTCAACTACCTGTAGCTGCTTATCTTTTCAAATCCCATGTAATTATTCTATATTATACCCTCTGTCATCTCTGCTTACTGCCAATCAAAGCAATAAGCTCACTGAAGCTGTCAGGAGAAAGGAGTTTTTCATTTGTGTGCAAATAAACAACCAAAAAAAAAATCCAAACCAACCTTCAAAAATCTTTATGTTGATGTCAAGTAATGGAAAAGTAACAACTGTCACTGGTATGGACATGTTCATTGCTTGAGTGTGTAAAAAAAGCAAATGAATCCAAATTAAGATTATTGAATTCACACATTTTTAATAGGAGTCCAGTCCCTGAGAATTAAGGGTAATTTTAACAACACATTACTGTAATTTCCATGTTGCTTCAAATATGAGCATCATTACTAAATACATTTAATTTTCTTCTGAATGTGTAGCAGTATGCATGCATACATTCATAATTACAAACATACATACATACTTATCCATTCTCTTTTGATTTTTATAAGTAACTCAAAGTGCTGAACATACATAATGCTACTTCCTCCTCCTATTTTCCCCACGACAATCCTGGGAGTTGGGTTGGGCCGAGAAAGAGTTGACTGACTCAGTGTCTCTTATCTATCTTTCATCCTAAGGAGGGACTAGAATTCATAGTCTCCATGTTTCTAGCCTTGTGCCTTAACCCCTACAGCCAATTCTCAATTTCAGAATAAGCGAAGCTCAAAAGTAAAGAGGGGGAAGAAAGAGTAAATCATGGGTTCAATGTAGGTCTTCTGGTGAATTTATAGACCTGGTTCATCCAAACCTCCAATTTGATTTCATGGGGAATGTCAAAAAACTTGGTACAACTAAGTTAGACCACAAATCCAGATCCATCAACCCATAGGAAGGAAGGAAGGAAGGAAGGAAGGAAGGAAGGAAGGAAGGAAGGAAGGAAACCTTTATTCATTGACTATCCAAGTTTATATTCACTATATCAATCAGGTATTTTAGAAATGTGAGCACTTTATGTAGCCAATAAAGTGCTCACATATAATAAATGGCCAAAGATCTATACCCATTCTCTTCTAAGACCTTTACTAACCATACACCAAAAGGCCAGAAACTCTTAAAGGTGGGAAAGTAATTTAAAATGAGGCATGGCTATCATCTCAGTCTTTGGCTGCCACCCCTAATTTCATTAAGATCACTTTCATTTAATTACATTTAGATGGGCTGGTTGGACACAAATTGAGTGGTAATGGTGACAAGAATGAGAGAGCAGCTTTGTTCATCACCAGTTAACCTAATTAAAAATGAACAACAGTGATGCATTAGATCAGCATGGAAGGGCATGGAATATGGCAGGCAAAGTGGAAGTTTCTCCCTCCTATCAAGCCTATTGTGCCACTAGTCAGCAACAATAGTAAATTTGCCCTATTTCTTTAACAGAACAGTTGCAAATCATTTGTCAATCATTCTCTTGGTAACATGGTTATTGGTTAGCAAAATGGTGAAGAGTTATGAAAAATACATATTTTACAAGGCTCTATATAGTTTTTTTTTTTTTTAAAGGATAGTAATATCATATTTGGAGATGTAAAGATTTGTACAAGGAATGATGGCAGAGAAAGACTGCAAAGAAACTTAAAACATGAGCTAAAGAAAACTGGGCATGACCAGTGGTCACAGATGCCTGCCTGATGGGGTGAAGAGGAATGGAGCCCAAGGCACAGCTAATGACCTGGATTGCAGATCAGAAACACTTCATGTCAAGCATTTTATTGCAAATTTCATTTGTATTTGTGATGGGTGGTTCCAAGCCCTTCTATAGTCAAGTAACTTTCAGATAGTGAAGTAAAGATTATATTTGTAATTGTGAAGTTGGATCTGTTTAATCTACCTTTTTGGATGACAATTTTGGTCATACAACTTGCCCTTGAAGCCACAAGTCAGTATGATAAAGAAGCATAAAATGAATTAAATATTTTGATTTTAATACAAATGCCACAAATGTAGCCTTTGAATTATTGAAGTCAGAAATTAGAGCGTTAGTCACAGTTGGTGAAAATAAGATGTGTAGTAAGTGTCAAAATCCATGACAAAAGTCAGAAACCTGGAAAGAACTGAATATAAATGTACTTGTAGATGTAATTATTTCAAAATGTTTGCTTTTTCTGACAGATCACTTGCAGGGAAGCAATGGAGTGGAATGTTGTACCCTGGTTTTTTATATATATATATAAATATGCTAGATAAAAATCTCTGTCAATCTGACAGGGAAAAACATGTGCACCAATAAAGGGATGTGTGGGGAGAGCTCATCAAAGCTTCAAAGCAAGGTGCAGTGGATTTTTGCCCTAGGCTATTGGTATTCCATGATGTTGCTGAAACACATAAGGAGCTCTGTGTATAAGCAAGAATGCTATCTAGTTGCTTTCTACACTGCAAAAGTGTCTCCCATTAGGTTTTTTTTTTAAATATTGCTAATAGAGTGCAATACATATATGTAGTCTTTCTTAGTTACCACGAATGGGACTGACAACTCTGTAGCTAAGTATCACTAAGAGTAAAATCACATGATCATGATGGGTTCATGACCTCACTTTGATCTTTAATAGCCTTTTGGTCATTAAGGGAGACATCAAATGGGTATGAATTAAGATTTATTTCTACCTTCTCTATTGAGTCTGCCTGTCCCAAGCTGTTTTGAAGCGTACAAATGACACCATTGCAGGATACAGCAAAAGTTGTAAATTTGAGGATTGGTCACAAACCTATTGTTTCAGTAACATCATAACTTTAAACATCACTAAGTGAGACAGCTGGTGAAGGCTACCTGTACGAATTAAGTATGCCTGGGGATACCAGACAGGAAATAAACAGATAAGCTACTTCTGCTATATTGTAGGGCTCCATTAACAAAATTTTGCAAGGCTTAATGTACAGTCTCCTTCCATTTCATTTCCAATGTGAGACGGAGTGTGTATGTGTGTGTGAGGGGATCCCTTCTGAGCATCCATTATGCAGCTGTGGGTTGTACTATTTCTTATTTGACCTTTTTCTAGGCAGCATCCTGTTGCTCATTTCTAAATATCTTGCTCACATACCACTGCCTTCAATAACATTTGTAGGTTTGCAATTGCCTATTCAGTAAGAGGCCTGTTTGCATCCCAGCCTTCACAACACCCCATCAGCTAATTATGAACCAGGTCTCCCTTCAGCATTAATTCTGTGGGTATCTTAACACTATAGGTTAATAAACAAACTTAATAATCCCAGTAGAATTTATTAAATCATAGTTAAGACTGATAGTATATGGGACAAACAATAAGCAGTTGTCAACTTATAGAGGATTTAGTTCAAAGAACATTTGAAGCTGGTATTTAAGGCAATCAAATAAGCAGCCATGAATAAGCTAGGAGAATGAAACACATTGTTCAGTTCAGTGGGGAGGTGGGAGGGGAGGCAATGACTTCAGAGAACAGCATGTTCAATTCAGTGACAGAAAAAAGAAATATATATACATATTCTAATGTATTACATTAGTGAAGATTATTGAAGGTATGACTTGGCTTTGGTCATATTAGCCACATGTAATTTTATGTTAAATGTAAATTGTATAATTTAGTCTGGACCTGCCCACTTACTTTGCCAACTTAAAGGCTAATCCAGCTGGGTGACTTTCAGCCACTCACACTCAGCCCAACTCACCTCACAGGGCTGTTGCTGTTAGGAATATAAAAGGAGCAAGATATGTTTGATACATTCACCATCTTATTTGTAAAAATATTATAAAGGTTGGGATACAAATAAATAAAATAAATGATAAATGATAAGCACGAACCAGGGAAAATGCTACAAAAATTTGCACTATCAAGCTGTTGGAACAATCTTTTTATTATTCTTTCACTCATGACAGACTTGTTTTCTACCACTTCCTTGTGTGCAAGAAATTGTATAATTGGGTTTCAAATGCTATATGCATTTTTGGCACATCCAAATCTGACTGAAAAGTAAGAATCAATGACAGTAGACAGATTGCGAGTTAGTTGAATCAGTGATCTGACTTAGTAAAATCAAATTCATATATGCCTGGAAATGGGAATCACTAGCTATTCTAGAATTGAGGGGTCAGTGCTCTCTGAGCTTGGTTGTTTTCTTGTTGTTTGATGATCCAAACTAGGCAACATCACCAGTGATAGACTGGCATTGTTGATATTACCTAGCATGGTTCCTTTATGACCTGTGAACTCCCAGAATTCCTGAACTAGCATGAAGTCTTGGACAGAGAGGATCATTGGTTTGAAAGAGGAGTTAAAGAAGCCATCTATGTCAAAACTGAACAGCCCTCTCGCGACAGAGGGGGAAGGATACGACATCTTCTATCTCCAATCTACAACACAGTCATTTCAACAGTTCCAAGAAATCTCCATACCCATTTGCACCACTAAGGTGACTCTGATGACACAGATAAATCTGTAGGTTACCTTAACAAGTCACTAAAAGAATGCAAATGACCAGCTGTGTGCAAGGAGTATAAATCCTTCCATTCCCTGTCATCCAATCAGAGCTGAAGAAGCTTCTCAGATGAGAAGTGAAACATCTTCAAAGAAAAACAAGAATGTCCAGTGGCCTCTGGAAAAAAGCACCTTTGGGACAACCATGACCTGGATGACTGAGAATCTCCATAGACATAATATGGAACTATATAACTAATCCCGTTTTTTCAAAACATTGACTCTGATAAGGCATATTTTCTCAATACTATCTTTGATTAAAAAGGTGCGGACAGTTTTAAAGAGTTGTTGATCATAGGCAAAAGCCCGTATTTCCCCTGATGTTTGCACATAAATGAATTCTTAAGAATGTTGAAGGGTACAGGTACTTAATAAAGCACTAGGAATGAAATCATAGTGAATGAAATAACTCAGAGTTATATTACTTTAGCACAGGAAATCATTTGTACTTGTATTATTGATGTGTTTTATGACAATTTATATATAAAGGCCAGAATATAAAATATAAAATTGGAAATCTGAACAAGTATGCAGAAGAATGTTAAAGAAAAGAATACTAGAATAAAATAAAATTGATAGCTATACACATAGATCTTATTGGTGCAAGGTTTTCGCTCAGTAACTGGATATATTACAGGAAAAAAAGATTACAAGGAAAACTGCTTCATTATACTCAATCATCTCTACACTTGCAAATCACTATGTTCCCAAATTACAAAGAATTCTACAGCAAAGTTCTAGTTCCATCATTTTTACAAGAATGATCTACTATAAATATTCTGACCTGTTTTACTCTGGATCCTCAAATAAAGTTAGCTTCCTGTTTTATTTATATATTTATTATTATTTTTATTCTGGCAATCTCCCCTACAAGGTGACTTTGGGTGGCTTACAAATTATAAAACAAATTTAAAAAATAATTAAAATATTAAAACATTGAAACTGCACAGATTAAAATGTAATTACAAACTGCACTGAAACAAAGAGAACTAAGAGATGGACAAGATGGAGATGAGGTCTTTTTTACACTGCTAGCCACCTCCAGCAGTGACTGCCCCTCTTGGGACCCCAAAGCCTTCCTGCAAAGTCAAATACCCTTCCTGCAAGCCTACCGACAAAGCCAAATACCTTTCTTAAAGGACAAAAGGGACCAGAGAAGTTCTCATCTCTGGTGATAGGACTGACATTCAAATCAGTTTAAAAAACAAAAATATTTACAACTCAATGGATGAAGTAGAAACTGTCCAAACCAGGAAGAAATGAATCTAAGTTTAAACTAATCTCAATTGTCAGCAGTTGGAGATTTAGATAAGCAGTGATTAAGGAAGCAATAAAGAAGTTTTTGCTTAGTAGTCCTTCTAAACTATAGGTTCTAATTTAAGCCGTCCTTTGGTAAGTAAATCAGAGGAAAATTGAATAAATGGAAGAGAGAGAGAAGTCAGTTTGGGGGAAAAGCAGTTAGTTCAGAATCCTGCAGAACACCCCAAATTTGGGTATGACAAGACAGAGGAGAGAATAAAAGAATGGAAAGGCATTGTGAAACAGAACCAGCAATGAGCTCCCATTCTATTGGCAAAGGGGTCATCCACACATCCTATTTATCGTAGCATGAGGCCAGTCATTTAAACATGATTTTGTAATAAAGCACAGGCTTGTTTCAATCCTTCCCCAGACCACTTCAAAGATAAACTCCTCTTGTCTTTCTTGCTTGACACCAAAAGTATCTTTAATCAAACCATCTTTGGGATGAGTGATATTGTGTGATCTGCCTTCTCCGCTTAATTTACTTGTAGGCAAACACCAATGTGTACCTTGGCTACAGTACACATGACAAGAAAATCCTTTCTATCTAATCAATTGTTCTTGCCCATTGTCATTTTCCCATTTAATTTTGGACAGCTAAACATATGAAATGTTTGACTTTTTTGTTGGTTTGTTAAATATTCACAGTTGGTGTCTTTCTGTCAAGTGGTCTAACCAATAAAAAAAAATGTAAGGGGATCCCTGCATATTTTTCTTTGCTAGTTGTTGCCATCTATAAGGGTCAGTGTTCATCTCCATTTCAGGACCATTGAGCTAGTGTTGTCTGAAAACATTTCTGCAGTCATATGAATAGCATGACATCACAGAGTGCTGTTACTTTCCACAGAAGTGGTATATATTTATCCACTCACATTTGCATGCTTTCAAACTACTAGGTTGGGAGAAGCTGGGGCGAGGATGGGAGCTCATCCCATCACAGGTTGCTCAAATCTCAAACCTGGGCTGCCAGCTTTCCAGCTAACAGGACCAAAGTCTTAACCACTAAGCCACTGTGCTGCCTCTTGGCTGCGCTGCCTCTTGGTACAACCAATGAACTATTAAAAAAAGCCAATGATAAAAAAATCTTCATTCCTGAGGACTAATGGAAAAAAGGCATATTTGCCAAGAGAAGGGAGTAAATTGGTTTGTTTAAGAATGTATTGTGTTATACAAACATATAGCACTTTTAAGGAGACAGCTCAGTCTACTACATGAGATAGAAGACCGACTGCAAATTTTATCTACGGGATCAATAGCTTAGTGTTAAAGCTTAAAGTTACTATAGTTCCTACCTGTTTATGTGTTCTATGTGGTGTTTCCTAGGAATATGAGTGGTAAAAAGTTCACACAGTTTTTTATTGGATGCCCAGGGTGGAAAGAAAGTGCTACTTATATGGCAGAGATATCCACTGAAAGGATGATAAAAAATAAGGATGAATTGAAGCCCCACCTCATATTTGTATGATCATCACCAATTTCTTAACATTTTTACCCCCTTCTTCTCCAGCCCTGAAGACCTCCTTGTAGTCTCCTAATTGTGGCTGATTTGGCAGCAGACTTGATGAAAATGAATTCTATAGGAACTGAAAGAAACCCTACACATGAGATCTCTGAGAGGATTAGCTGTCAAATTCAGGACTGGATTCAGTGTTAAAGCAAGCACTATGGGTTTAGGAGAACAAATATATAAAAGTTTCCAATAAAACACTACAGTTGTGAGCTATTGAGTGTTTCAGCTAACAGATGCTCAAAATTGGTTGAGAGTTTCTTTAAAAAAAATGAAGTACTGAAACACAACTGCAAACAATTCCAGTGAAGAAGAAAAATTCTTCCCTTTGCAATTGTTTCTTATTTCTGTCCTCAGTCAAATTAGAAAGACTAATATAGAAGCTGACTCAAAGGCAATCACAATAAATAATATTTTATATTAGTCACTGTATCCATTTCATAAAGAATCTGATGTACACACACACACACAAAGAAAAATGTGGAAGGCAGAAGAAAACGCAGTGTTCTTGCACAAAAGGTTAATGATGATTGTAAAATGAAGAAAGATACATATAGGAGACAGAAAATAATAAAGGTCACCAAGTAATTGCATATATAGGCATCTTGAAAACGTAGAAATAAGGTCAGGAAGGCTTAAGCTCAGAATGAAGTTGTAAAAGATGCTAAGAACAACAAAAAGGTCTTCTTTAACTATGTTGAAAATAAAAATGGAGAAAAGAATCAATATACCAGCTGCTAAGTAAAGATGGCAAAAGCCTTATTATTACAAGGAAATGATATTCTATTTCAATTTTAGTTCAGACTACTTCAAAAAGATGTACATGTTTCATCAGGCAACCATGAGCAGGGTGAAGGTTTATGATCGAGAGTTGAGACAAACATGGCCAGAGAATCCTTGTTTACTTTTAATGAGTGTAAATCTCCAAGGACAGGTTTATATTCCAGGATGTGAACGCAAGCTCTTGATAGCATCAGCAATCATTTATGTACTATCACTGAGCAATTCTTGAGGAAGAGTGAAGTGCCAGGTGATGTTGTCCCTATCTTCAAAAAGGGAAAACAGTGACAGAGTATTAAAGACCAGTCAGTCTGCACAGGAAAATTCTAAAGCAGATCATGAAGGAACTGATCTGTAAACACCTTCAAAACAGTTCTGTAACACAGAATATCAGCATGTATTGATCAAGAATAAGTCACTCCGGACTAATTATCCCATAAATATTGTAATTATAAAATTAGTTAAGAATGAACCAGATTGTGGGGAAATCATGCTAACTGGGAAAGATGTCTAAAATTTAATAGCACAACCTACCACAAATATCAGATAGATAGAGCTTGACCAAGGAAGGAAAATACATCTTTGGATAACAACTAAAATACAAGTAAGGCAGGAGTCATAAAAAAAACCCTTAGTGAGTCAACAGAGCAACAAAGAAAATTGCTAATTGGAAATTGCTAATTTCACAAAGAAAATATGATAATAAAGAAAATGAGAGAGTGTACACTAACATTAACAGTCACTATTATCTTATAGAAAATACATAAAAGATTCAGAGCCTGGATGTGCAACACTGGAGAAAGATTTGGGTGTGATAATAATTTGAACATGAGCCAGCAGTACGACAGAGTAATTAGAAGGACTAACATAGTCCCAGGTTGCAATATAAAAAACACTATATTAATTGATGAAATGAGTGAAATTCTGATTTGTATAATTGTATATAATTATGGTTTCCAGAAGAATATTGATGGAAAAAAGAGAGGAACAAAGTTGATACAGAAACCCAAGAACCTGCCTTATGATAAAGGTTGAGGGAACCTGGAATATTCAGGCTGGAGATGAAAAAAAATAATTATAATAAGCTACTTAGATTTCACATCCGGTCCACTGGTTCATTAGTACAAAAGAATGCAGAGAATATTTCTGAGAAAGAAAGAAAGAAAGAAAGAAAGAAAGAAAGAAAGAAAGAAAGAAAGAAGGAAGGAAGGAAGGAAGGAAGG
>JANHJO010005346.1:47210-67972 GCA_032468235.1 Pseudoxyrhopus heterurus | reverse complement strand
GTTTTATCACTGGAGGTTTTTAAGAAGAGATTGGACAGCCACCTGTCTGGAATGGCATAGGATCTCCTGCTTGAGCAGAAGGTTGGATTAGAAGACCTCCAAGGTCCCTTCCAGCTCGACTCTGATCGATTGAATCTATAGCTCAGTTCTGTGGCGGGCCCTTCCAGCTAGCTGCAAGACCTTCAGATGTTATTGGAGATCATTTTTCCATGTGGCTCTGCTTAAAATGATGTTTCTTTAGGGACTGCAGAGTGAAATATGAAGTTATCTGGGATGGTAAATCTGAGATGTCGGACAGATGGTGAAGCATCGCTGCACACTCGCAGAAATGCATTTCATTTTTATTTGGGGAATGTGTTTGCACCATTTGAACTCGCAGAACAAAGAAATATAGTAGCTATTCCTACATTCCACCATGGTGGTGGGTTGTTTTTTTTCCGTTTTTTGTTTAACAGATCAATAGGCTCAGTCAATATAACCATAATAGATTTACAGCAAATTCATTAACAATCCGATTTAGCGAAAATGAGTAGAAAACAAAAGAGAGATAAAAGCTATTGGAAAGGAACAAATGCCTCTGCGGTGAAGTCCAAACTTCAAGTAAAAAAAGTTTTATAAATTGCTCTCTCTGCTTAGGATTTTTATTTATTTATTTATTTGTTTGTTTGTAAAACATGTTGAGATATAGAGTAAACCCTTGTGTTGCAAGGGCGTGTCAGTGGAAGTCTGAGAGTACAATGAATAACACAATAACCAGACAGATACACTGAGTTGTAAAACTGTTTTACTTATAGCAAAACCAGAGTCCAAATCCTTTCCAAGTCATACACAGTAATAGCAGATAGTCACAATGTTGTTTCAGGGTTAAAACAGAATAATTTTATCTTCTTACCAGTATTCGTCAATCACAGAAAAACCAGTCCAATACAGGTTGCAAAACAGTAAGCAAACCAAAACCAACCTCCCACCAAACATCAGACAGTGAATAGCAAACAGAAAGAGTGAGAGTAGTGAGAGAATTAACTGTGGCTACAGTCTTCCTCTTAACCACATTACTGACAGAATGAACCAATAAGATAATACAGTAATTATCTACTTTGTCATTAGGTGAATGATGCAATATCAACTCAATACTCTTAAAGCACCATAATACATTTTACATAACAAATATGCTATGTTAGTTTATATATTAACCTTCCCAACCAGATAGACAATGACCCAATTCCTAACAGTGACCATGTTTAAAAGGTCAATCCAGGGTTGGGCTGCTACTGGTTCGCCCTGGTTCAGGAGAACCGGTAGCTAATTTTATCATTTTTAATTACCGGTTCGGCAAACCGGTAAATCCCACCCCAGGCTGGCCCTGCCCCGCCCGGCTCTCCCAGGAGCCTCCATGTGGCCCTTTTTGGATGCCAGGTAAGTGCAGGGCCCACATGGAGGCTCGGGGAGGGTGAAAAAAAGGCCTCCCGGAGGCCTCCAGAGGGTCTCCAGAGCCCGGGGAGGTCATTTTCACCCTCCCAGAGGCTTAAAGAAAGCCTCCGGAGCTCAGGGAGGGCAAAAAAATGGCCTCCCAGAAGTTCAAGAGCGCCGGAAAGAGACCCATTTCCGGCCTCCAGAGCCCAGGGATGCCATTTTTGCCCTCCCGGAGACTTGAAGAAAGCTTCAAGCCCGGGGAAGGCAAAAAATGGGCCTCCTGGAAGTTCGGCCTCCAGAGCCGGGAGAGGCTATTTTCACCCTCCTGGAGGCTCAAAGAAAGCCTCCGGAACCCAGGGAGAGTGAAAATGCCCCCCTGCCATGGTGCAGGAGGTCGACTAGGCCATGTCCACTATGGCCACGCCCACCCAGCAACTGGGCAGAGAACCGGTTGTTGAAATTTTTGAAGCCCACCCCTGGGTCAATCAAATGCAAGAAACCACAGCACACTTAAAAGCTGTACAGTCAGACCAGAGGGCTGCTGGAGAGTGATAGATCTGTGAGTGGCTCCAGGCTGAACCTCTGAGAAAGTTCTTTGCATATTATTCTCTCATGTGTAGTCTTACAAAAAGCACCAAGAACTTTAATTCACTGCTGTTGGGATTGAGATTGCTTAAACATTGCTTGCTGCTGAGTTAGGAAAGAAACTTTTCTTTTTTTAGCCATGTTTTTTCAATAGGCCAGATGCATTGCTGACTAGGCAGCTGCTTATGTTGCAAATAACTGCTAGTCTACTGCTGAGTCTGGACTGCTGAAAACATGCAGTAGAGGACATTGGGACCACTCCAGATTGCAGTCTGGCATCACGCTGGGAACTGGTCACCGAGTGCAGAAGGACATTTTTACAAGGGATCCTTCTTTTGTGTCACGGCATAATTGCCAGAAACCATTCAGAGTTGATCTCCTAAGACACACAAGGGAAAAGACCTAATCATGTAAGGGATGTGGCAGAAATAGATAAGATGCAACCTTAAAATGCAGGGAAGTTTCCTTAAGGACACTGAAAGATGACCATTTCAACAGCTGCGGGCAAATCAGCCCATCCTGTAATGCCTGAGCATCTATGGTGCTACAAACAACACAATCTAATAAGATGGCTTTGATTGCTTGTTTGATCTACCCCCTTATACAAAATGCATGGATGCTGTTATTTTCCTTGAAAGGACAATATTGACAGCTCATCATAATGTTTCTATTCAGAGCACTTTTCTCTAAACACTTTCACAGTGGGGGTTCTTTGCTTGCTGGCTTGCTGCTGCCTCTCTAGGCCAGCGCCCATAATTAAAGTAGCCTTGTTTGTTTGCCTTATTAAATAAGCTGCCAATATATTGTATCTGTTAATGATGTCTCCACACTCTTGGCTTCCTAGTCCTTTTTTAGCACCATGAAGCCATTAAAAATAAACCTCTTACATCAACCAGATTGAGCATTTATGAGCTTGATCAAGTTAGTCAAGTCACTAATTTCCAAGGGAAAATGCTAATCATATACCCCACGGGCAAATGTCTTAAAAACAAAGATACAGGGAACATCATGTTTACAAATTGGTTAATTAATTTCAAGTACAATTGATTTGTCTATCTTTAAAAAAAACAACCCTTTCCTTTGAAAAAAGTTTCCATTCCACATCAAATACTAACATAACTACTTTTTCTCCCTTTCCCTCTTTTGCCTGACTACTTTTTGAGCTGAATGCAAAAACTAGAATGTTCTCCTCTTTTTTAATGGAATGTTGCTAACAAAGGATCCTAGGAAGCATTTGTAGTTAACAAGAACTGAGTTTCAGAATGATAATTGAGTGTTAATGAACATCCCCACCCTGTGGAAGTCTGAGGTAACAACAAGCAAGCAAATGCAATAGATTCGTAATACCCTTTATGGAAACGCTGCGTATTATATTGAGGGAGAAAAATATAAAGTATTGTCTTCTGTTCAGCAGACTCCATTTTGTTTTGTTCTGCAAGCTAGCATATATGAGCCAGCAGCCTCTTTTACTTCATTCACTGCCTACTTTGTAAAACAATAGTGTAAATACCATTGATGCACAATGTAAAGGACCCTGGTTTGGAAAATAACTTGGAAAATGCCTTGGAAAACCATTAAGATATGCTGAGACAAAGGAAATGAGGCCATCCTTAAAAGTTTGTAAAAATCTTGTGCTGATGTATAGCTGCAACATTTTTGTATAAGCTCATCTGAAAGACAACCCTGTTACCCGTTGGTTCTTCATTTGAGAGAAAGGTACTGTAGTGCAGTCTGATATGACAAAATGGGACATTAAATTTTAGGATGATCATTTTTTAAACCTATGGGTGGATGGTCCCATGATCATTTAAGAAGAGGATTTATCATACATAGAAAAATAATTGAAGAGGCAAAGGAACTTCAGTAATATGTATTTAATTGCCTAAACCAGGGGTGTCAAACTCGCGTCGTCACGTCATCACGTGACGTATCACGTGACGTGTCACGTGACGTATCATGTCTTTTTTCCTTTCACTAAACCGGGATGGGCGTGGCCAGCACGTGATGCATGCGGCCTGTGGGCTGCGAGTTTGATACCCCTGGCCTAAACAAATAAACAGGCGGCAAAAAATCAATGGGTTTGACTTGTGTCTTCCTCCATACATTCCCATTGACTTCGCTCATGGGAAGCTGACAGGGTCAGAATTCACAATGCCACAATATCAATAGCGCTTAGACTTATATACTGCTTCACAGTGTTTTACAGCCCTAAGAGTCAGCATACTGCCCCCAACAATCTGGGTCTTCATTTTACCAATCTCAGAAGGATGGAAGGCTGAGTCAACCTTTAACTGCTCAGGATCGAACTGGCAAACTGCTTGCAGCTGGCAGTCAGTAGCCTGCAGTATTGCATTCTAACCATTGCGCCACCACAGCTCATGGGGACAGTGCAACAGCCACAACTTTGCAAATACAATTAGTCTGAACATCGTGAAAATTTCAATTCCAAGGAGTAATGAGTCCCAATTTTTTTATGCTGTCTTTAGCAGATTTTAGGTACCTTGATGTAAAACTGGTTGTAGTACAAATAGTCCTCAACTTTCAATCATAATGGAGACTGCAAGTTGTGATTGTCATTAAGTGAGACGCCTCTATGATTGCCTCACTTAATGACTCTCCATCTCTGCTCTCCCTGATGTGATCATTACGTGGAGCATGGGCTGCCTCAAAGATGGGGAATTCTGGAAGGCCTAGTACAGCCAAGGCTGGCACTAATCACTGTCCCAGGTCACACATGGCCTGCCCCAGATCTCTGAAGGCCTCTCCCACCCCTTGAGGCACCCTGTACTCCACTTCCCATCCATCAGGATACCTGCAGGCCTTGGGCCTCCTTTCCTGCCCCACTGGGTCCCTGCAGGACTTGGGCCTTTCCCCCTTCTTGCTGGGTCCCACACTCTCCTCCATATACCCCATCATCTATTGGTCACTTACCTTTTACTGTAGATCTCCTTCTGGAAGCATCTACTGCATTGTGTGACCTTCTATACAGTGGAGGCTCCATGCCTGAAGAGGGCAACAATTTGGGAGTGCCCGCAATTCATTCTGAAATAGTGCCTGCTTCCAGCATAGAGCTGCCTGGCCTGCAGGGAAGCCAAGGGGCAGAGTGGCCTGCTTTCCTTTCCAGAGCTCCATCCAAGAAGTGTGCACCATTTTGAAGTGGCCCCGATTTATTACAGCCACTCCCAATGGATGATGGAGGGGAAATAGGTGTGGTTGGCCAATGTAGCATCTTTATGGTCAGTCATAAGGGCAAGTAAGTTGCCAAGTGCCTGAATTTTGTTAACAAGACAGTAGGGGGTCTGCAGTTGCCACAACTTCAAAATCAGGTCATAAGTAGCTTTTGAACGGTCTGTCATATCTTTGAATGGTCACTAAGCGACTGGTTGTAAGTTGATGACTAGCAATACCAATAGCACTTAGACTTATATACCGCTTCACAGTGCTTTACAGCCATCTCTAAGCGGTTTAGAGAGTCAGCCTATTGCCCCCAACTATCTGGGTCCTCATTTTACCCATCCCTGGAAGGATGGAAGGCTGAGCCAACCTTGAGCCTGGTGAGATTTCAACTGCCAAATTGCAGGCAGTCGGCAGTCAGCAGAAGTAGCCTGCAGTACTGCGTTCTAACCACTGCACCACCACAGCTCTTTTACCTGTATATTATGCCATTTGGGTTAACAGATAATCACTGTTAAGAGTTTTAGTAGTATATTGATATTTACTATTGCTTCCTTCTTTTAGATAGCATGGCAAAAATAATTGTAATTACTTACAAGAGTTATTTTGGATGCCATACTTTTCTTTACATCCTGTAAGTTCTATTTTGTAGACGTAGAATTTACTTATTGTAAAAGAGTATTCTCTTACCCTGAAAAATGTATGAATTTTTACTTACAAAATATTATTATACAAAATTTACATGTTTGGAACACCATGTGATTCACAGGATAAACTGGAAACCGCATTATAAAAGCAATTAGGAATTGGGTATTGACTGTGCTATTAAGATGGTGTTGAGTCTTAATGACCATATAAGTAGGTTTTCTACCCAGATGATCTGTCCTTAATCTGGTCCTTTAGATCTTTAATAATGGGCCCATCATCTCTCTAACTAAGTTTATACATCTTTCTCCTTGTCAACCTCTTCTTCTCTTTCCTTCCATCTATCCCAGCATTGAAACCTTCTCCAGAGAACTAGATGCTCACGTGTGTCTGAAGGCCTGGATGAGAAGGCTGCTCTTACCAAAACAAACCAATGCTCATGAGAGCTTCACATGGTTCAGCTTTCAAATCAGCCTCGATGGGGGCCAATTTTTACTCTTTTACTTCAATCTGTCACTATGTCTTATTTTACAGGCAGTAATATCAAGCAAACTAAGTTTTCCCCTGTGCTAGAATCTCCCAATCTCCCATCTTCATAAGATGTCAGAACTTTAATGATTTCATTAAGAAGTTGTGTTCTCCTTTGGAACTTTAATCAGACTAAACAAGCTTTGAGGGTGGTTGGGATATTTTAAACAATTGGCTGTCAGTATTTCTTCAAAGAAAGGCACAGATTATTCAATACTCATTAAGTTTGAAGATTCTATTTCCTGTTCAGGATTTTTTTTTCTTCTGCATAAAAGCATTGTTAAGAAAGCCAAACCTGCTTGATCGATGTAGCCATATGCCTGATGCTGTCCTTTGTCCTCATCAACTCCCTTTATTAGCTTGGATTTTAATTTGCATGGTGCTGTTATGCCTTGTTCTTATTATCATCCATGTATAAGCAGTATGCTGACTAGATGCAAAAGGGGACAGAACTCCTGCACTTTTAATAACTGTGTGTAAATTGGGGTCATGCAAATTACAGATGCTAAAATTGTGTCCTATATTTTTGCATCTAAAAAATCAAACTCATCTAATGAATTGCTTCTAAAAGATGTTAACTTTCATGATCATGGAAGCAGAATATTTCCTATAAGCTTCTCAATGCTTTTATGATTATTATTTATTTATTGTTGTTTGTATTTATATACCGCTTATCAGGGCTTTACAGCCCTCCCTAAGCGGTTTACAGAAGTAAGCATATATTGTATATTGCATATTGCCCCCAACAATCTGGGTCCTCATTTTACCTACCTCGGAAGGATGGAAGACTGAATCGACCTTGAGCCTGGTGAGATTTGAACTGCTAAATTGCAGGCAGCTGTCAGCTACGTACTAATTACTAAGTAATGCTCTTAGCCTCTGCACCACCAAGGCTCTATTATTATGTTATGAACATTCATAAAAATGTTCACATCCATTTATTCTGTTTCAAAGCATAATCGAACCTGGGAATTTTTAGGTTGGTTTTTTTTGTTCTTTGTTTTCTGGAGCCTAAATGACCACATTCAGTTATATATTCAAGACTATCCACAAAACAATCTTGAGATGTGTCAGTTTGGTAGAAAAAAGAAATTTCATCTGCAAATTCTTTTAAGGACAATTTATGATACATTTCACTGAATTAAATGGAATTTATTTCTCAGCATATATGCAAATAACTTTTTAAAAAACTAAGGAATCAATATATTAATATAATTTTATATTGTCTGAATCTTTCAAATAGGATCTTTTTCTGCCTCCAGAGGTACTAATCCAGCACACAAACCCATACAAAAAATTAAAGCAGTTTTTCCTCTCAGAGATGTAATTGCTTACAGCAGATAGGGCTATCATATCTAGGCTCCAACAGATGATCACTAATTGATAACAAAGAGTTACTGCTTTCTGTATCTGTCTGCTGTCATAGAATGGTTATCTGGAATTTTGCAAATCAAATGTGGTAGCCCTGAAGCAATACTTATTTATAATTAAATTTATTACCATCATCTTGCAAAAAACTCAGCAGTACAAAAGAGATCTTATCAAATTCATTTTTATTGGAAGATATTCATTTATAATTTTCTTTTAAAAACTTTAAAGAGATTAAAAACTTTCTATATAGCAATAGCACTTTAGATTTATATACTGCTTCACCATACTTTATACCCCTATCTAAGTGGTTTACAGAATCATCATATTGCCCCAGCAATCTGGGTCCTCATTTTACCGACTTCGGAAGGATGGAAGGCTGAGTCAACCTTGAGTCGATCAGACTTGAACTGCCCAATTGCTGGCAGTTGTCAGTCAGCAGAATTAGCCTGCAATACTGCATTCTAATCACTGCGCCACCACGGCTCAATATAATTTGACAACTTGCCCATGTGTTGGGCTAACAACTACTAAAATCACCTAGCAGTAAGTATAGTAAATACTGAACTGGAAAGGCTGCATTACTACATTCTTCTGCCTTGATAATTTTATTATTTATTATTTTATAATAAAATAATAGGAGCTGTGGTGGCTCAAGTGGTTAGAACGCAGTACTGCAGATCAGTAGTTTGGCTGATCGAATCCTACCAGCTCCAAGGTTGACTCAAGCTTCCATCCTTCTGAGGTCGGTAAAATGAGAACCCAGATTGTTGGGGGCAATATGCCAACATTGTAAACCGCTTAGAGAGGGTTGCAAGCCCTGATAGGCGGTATATAAATACAGTGCTATTGCTATTTTCTTAGAACTTCCCAAGGCCTAGATGGGAGATAATGGGCAGTTTTCTACTCTTGGAAATCTACACAACTGAATTTCAGACACTACAGCAACCCTAACCGCAGGATCTGAGAGAAGAAATTGGGATGACCTTCTAGGACACCTTGAGAGTGACCAGATTCTGTGTTTCATAGCTCTCTGGATGTGAACCCATGTATATGATGTTAGGGGCTATAAACATGCTAGATATGCTACTGTCTATTCTGCTGCCCAGTAGCAAGCCTTTCTGACCTCCTTGAAATGATGGTGTAATCTCCCAGTCTTAAATTTTGGGGGGATTTCAATTGGCATGATCTAGGTGAGTATTGGCTTGGTAGTTGCTTAAGACTTCTTGGCTACTATATCTACTATAGAAGAGTCCCAGGTAACCACTAGTCCAACCCATTCAGGCAACAGCACCTAAAGGAAATTGCAATGATACCAAAATGAAGGCATGATGAAATCTTCAGACAAGTGTAGCTATTATGTACTTGTGTCTAACATGGGAGGCATTTTTTGTTATGTGTCATCATTTTCCCCCAACCGGCCAGCCATCCAGATTCTCATGTATACAGGAAACCATATATCTGATCTAATTTTTACTTTGGAATAGTTGGTTCATAAACTGTATATAAAGATGTTAATTCTTTGCCATAGACAGACCATGTTCTGTTTATCCTATAGCTTGCTGCCATGGCCAAACTCCATAAGGACATAAAGTTCATGTTGGGTGCCTTGTGGATTCTTTGTGTTTCTAGCAGGCACTTGAGGCATTAGATTTCTGACTAACCAAGGATTGGCAGGTAATCAGTCAGTTAGCCCTTAAAGTTTGGAAAGTGCAGAGTCCATAAATACCCTTGTAACTTGAGCCATTAACAATCTGCCAGCAAGAGAGAGAGACAGAGACACAAGAGTTGTTGATAACAATCCAAAGTTCTGGTACCAGATAATTTCATGAGCTAGTCCAAACGTCAAACTTAGTCTTGCAAAAAGCAAAACCAATAATAATACACGTTAAAGCAGGGGTGGGCTTCTAAAGGTTCGGAGCGGTTTGCCCAAACCAGTTGTTAAGGTGGGCGGAGCCAGCAAACCGGTTCGGTCGGTTGCTGGCTAGAGGCCGCTGCAGGAAGTTTGTGTTTTAAAGAAACAAACTTCCTGCAGCAGCCCCTATGTGGAACAACAGCTGAGGCAGGCTTCCCCAATCATGAGCTGTGCTGAAATCAAGCGAATCAAGGTAGCTAGAGGCTCCGGGCACATGGGAGGGCAAAACATTTTTTTTTTTTTTACAAAAACCAACCAAACTGCTTGTTACACCGGTTGAAACCAACCCCTGGTTTAAAGAGCTGTTTTCAACAGAAGGGTAAGAACCTGATTACTTTTATACAGTTCCAACTGCTGGCAGGACTTAATTAGCAGCATTGCCTCCCTCTCTGAGAGGCACTGACCATTTTTGCTCTGTACTCTCATCACTGCTGGTCTGTTCTGGAGTTAGGAGCTTATCAAAATAACGTCCTTCATTAGATAAGATGCCAGTTATTATATGTTTAGGCTCAATATTATCTGGAGGTATCTCAGATATGTGATTGCCTGTTAGCTGTCAAGCTGATAGTCTATCTGGTCTGTCAGAGGAAACTGTAACAAGCTCTGTGGGTGTGGAGAGCCCCTGGTTTCTTCTCTCTCCCATGTTATTTAACAGCCACATAAAAATTCCTGGAAGAAACCACCCATCCACTCAGGATGAATTTAATCAATTCAAGATATCCAACTGTGTATTTCCATCTCATATTGAACAAAACTGTCTTGACTCAGTATCTGGAAAGTCTTAGGAGTTAAAGGCAAAACAGCTCAAGTTAAATTCCAGCAAGACAGAGGGACATATCCAGCAAGACAGAGGGACATGTCCAGATATAGTCCAATATAATTACATCCAATATAACTGTATCTTTACTCACCTGAAGCGAAATGGTTTGGGTTCCTGATAATTCTCCTGAACTCATAGTTCGTATTAAAACACAGGCAGATTACCGATCTTTGCCTAGATATAAGTGTTTCTGGAACAATATGCTTTAGCAACTATCACTAGTGCCCTTATCATCTCACAGGTGAATTACTGAAAAACACAGCAATCTGACTGCAGGTTAGTAGAATTATGTGAGAAGCTGCATTTGTTACCATTAGGATTCAAAGTACAGACTGCTGGTTATTACCTATAAAGGTATTTATGGATCAAGTCCCCATTTCTTATGGGACTCACTTGTCTGTGGAGACAATCTTGGCGTTTTGTTGTTCCATTGAGAAAATCATGCTTACAATTCCATCTCCCTGGATGGTTGGGGACAGTAATATAGAGTCTGCCTTTCTTTGTTGCTGCTTCAATCTTTTGTAAGATGAATCTTCTGCACTTATATTTCTGGAAACCGAGTGAAGACCAACAGATTTCAGAAGAAAGGTTGGCAGAAATGCTGATGCTATCATGTACTAATGTTTATAGTTTTACATTAGTCTTTTGTTATGAACCCTTGAACACTGACACTGGAGAAGAATGTGTGGTAGATTGACAGCCTGTAATTGGGAAGTTTTTTGACTTACCGTACATTCCTTTGGTTTCACATTCTCCTGGCCTTTTAATTCCTCACCTTATAAATGTTCAACTTCTGACCCTGAAACTGGATGCTATAGACTTCATTTGCTATCTAGACTATTAATTTTCACTCTGAACCATAACAGCCTCCCCTTTGGTTGATCACAACCAACATATTTACAAAGCTGCTTTACAAATAACACATAAACTGCATAGGTGCCTCACCTGATTTACAACCCTCTATCTGCTATTACTTTCTCTGCTACTTGTTTGCTCATTTATGAATAAGTCAATAAAGCCCAGAGGCTTAGAAGTGCTTCTTCTCTGCCTACATCCAACCTCAGTTGCAGGTAGGACAATTAACTTGTTTTTATGACTGTATGGTTAACAGGGATATACAACATTCCAGATCTGAAGCAAAAAAAAAAAGGGGGTGTGTGCTTTAGAGTAGACAAGTTACATGTATCCTCCTTGTTATTCTCTCTTTACTTGTCAATGTTTTCTTAAAGACCATGAGTTTTTTTCCTGAGTCTGCATAATTGCTGTGAGACCCTATAAAGAGGACATCTTGATGGAAAGAGGGAAGATCCATTAGTAAGGCAACTAGCAGATAAACATTGCAGAAGCCCAGATGAAGGCCCAAAAGCATCTTAAACATCCCAAATTCACTTGAAGATAAAAGAAAGAGGAAGAGAAGCACATCAAGACTTGCAAGACTCTGTTATTCAGCCAGTCTTGATAAAAATGGTTTTAGCCCTACGATTTAGACCTATTTCTTGGTCCGGTCAACCTTGTAGAGCTGACAGATCTCAGGAAAATAAGTGTTTGAGATAAGGAGGCACCAACAGTTCAATCAATCAATTATGAAGCAGCCAGTTACCTCTTGTTGGCATCTCCTTGCCTCAAATCTACACGTCCTAAGAATCCAAAGCCACTACATAAGCCCAAGAAAAGAAACAATTTAATTAAGGAGGCTCTGACTGGCATAGTTTGTGTACCTCCTCTCCCTTCAAAATATTGTTCCTGATTCAGACGCAAAGTACTCTATGTCCCCAATGGTAAATCAAACTTTTATGACTTTAATGCTATATTTAAATACCATCAGAATCGTGTAATATTAGCAGCTATATAAACATAATGAAATCATCACCTGTCTTGGGAATTCCTTTGTCATCAGATAAAAAAAACAATCTTCATTTTTATAAAAAATAATTTTAAATATTACAGCCAAGAAGCCAATATTATATATTATTCTTATATTCCACTGTGGGAAATATTGCACCAATGATATTTGAAGCTAATTTAATATGTAAATATCATGACATACTTCCCTTCTATTATTATATTATAATACTTACAACTAGTGGGTTTCTGGTAATACAGTGAGCAAAAGGCCTAGTTCAAATATCTGGGAGGATACAACTGTGATTTATTCAATAAATCAGGGTTAACCAAGCCATCACACAGCATCACAGCCATAGCACAATGTGGTGACTGAAAAGGGCCACTAAGCCAACCTCATGGGATTTAGAAACTTCTAGGTGTTATCATGTAGTCTAGAGGAAGAAGGATACTCAAACACTTTGGAGTTGGACACTATTCTTTAAACAGTGCCATTTCAACCCCTTCCCTACCCAAATGAGTATCCAGAGCCAGCCAGTTCCTGCCCAAGAGAAATCAGAGGGGGGAGCCACATTAACCCCTCCTCCCAAACAATGAACCCATTTCATATAAACAGTCAATGGAACAGGGCTATCAGATGCAAATATCCAGATAACCACTAGATTAGACGATAGCAAAGAGAAGTTTTCTGTACCCTAGATTTTTGCAGCCAAGATCTAATAGCTTGAGAGTAGAATGCCATGATTCAGGTATTTAATGAAGAGGCGTGAAAGCCAATTTGGTTTAGTGATTAAGGCATTAAGCTAAAAAGTGGGAGACAGTGGGTTCTGGTCCTACCTTAGACACAAAGCCAGACTGGCTAGCTTGGGCCAGTCTCTGTCTGTCAGCCCTAAGAAGCAGGTAATGGCAAACCACTACTGAAATCTTGCCAAGATTTCTAGGCAGTCACCAGGAGTCAACATCGACTTGAAGGCACCAAAACATAAGATGCCCTTAATGCTATTCAGCATTGTGTTATTCTCACTGATATTACCTGAGGATCATTCCAGACATCAGCCTTAAGTTGCTTGTCATTCAGCTAAAACCGAATGGAAATGAAGAAATTGGCTTAAGCATTTGCTTGCAGATTTCAATCCACTCTTCAGCTTTGGCAACAATGTTGGCCAGGTTTTCTATTTGGGCAGCAGTTAATATGACCTGACACATTGCTCTGCTTTTTTATTGCTCCTGCCTAAGCTAAAAAAAATAATAATCACCAATCGCTTTCCATTTCGTGGGTCGGTCTTTGAGGAAATGTGGTTTTGATTAATAGGCCTTTTATAATCATCCCCATCTGATAACTCCCTTTCCTATTTGGTTCCAACAGCCCAAAGGCAGTCTGGCAGCTTTGCTGGTTGAAGAGTAGGCAAAAATGCTTTGAAGTATTTTTAAAACAATATATGAATGTCAATTATGAAGACTCATTTTGCATTTAAGAATATAAGGCTGGCTACAATTTGGAGAACCAGGTTTTTACCACAATAATCACAACTGGTTGGGCTTACATAATACAATCAGCCATAAATCCATAGTTTACAAACTACGTTTATCCAATATACTAACAAATATTATGTATTTTGTGACTCTGGACAACTTACACATCAGTCTTCTGTAAGGTTAATGGGGCCAACTAAAGAATGGATCTGTTTTGTATTCACCAAATTCCTTTAAAGATAAAAAGTCTTCCCTATACTCCCTAGCATCAGCTGTGCTCTATTTCTAAATTTCTATCCATTCCTATAAGGCAGGGGTGTCAAACTCGCGAGCAGGCCGGATGCATCATGCGCTGGCCACACCCACCCACCCCCTTTTTAGCGAAGGGGGGAAATTGTGGTATGTCATGTGACACAACTATAAGGGAAAATGAAAGCATGTCCTATGCTGGTTAGCAGCCTGAGGAAAAACTGATGCTGTGACTCCTGGAAAACGATCGATTGTTTTCATTTTAAGCCCAGAGAAATTATTCTGAACTGCCAATGTCTCTGTTTGCTGAAGACCTTTAAAGAAAAGCTTGTATTTTCCTAACATTCATTCAGCTAGCTGGCTTCTGTCCATTTATTAAGCTCCTCCTTAGTACTTTATGCTCAAGTCCTGGAATGAAAAGATCATAAATATTTAAATACCTGCCATTCCACGACCAAAATAATTCACGAGAGCAGTAATTTCAAAAAAGACAAATTATGAGCACTTGAAATAAAAGTTACACCTCAGGCAAGAGTTCCTGCGAGATAGATTTGTGCACCACATCTATAACAGCTGAAAAGCTGCTCCATCAGCAATTTCTCTAAATATATACTGTAGCAGGACTTCCCTCTAATCACACACTTATTCATTAGCTTGTAAGAACTGTACAGTCCAAAGATTTCAACATTTTAAGCAAGATAATTCAGATATTTTATAGGTATATATGACTATATATATTTTACCTAACCTGGTTTGTTAAACTATGCCTTATCATATAAACCATAATTGGCTGGATTCCCCCAATACATTAAACCAAATTGGCTGCTTTTACATTTAATATTAAACGACCACTTTATTAACCAGGTTGTACACCCCAGGTCCTGCTGTGCTATCCCAAGAGGACGGGCAAGTCATTACGATATGAACTTAATGATGAACACTGCCAAAATGAAAAAAAGAGAAGAAAGCAAACTCAATGCCAGGACAAACCATGAAAATTGCCCAGAAAAGGAAGAGAAGTCAAAAAAGACAAAAATCTCAGAAATAGATTTAACAAAGAGTTTCAGAAAGCTGTTAGAAGAGGGAGGAAGTAGTACTACAATAGCATCTGTAAAGACACTGAAGATGGAAACAGACAGAAAGATCTATGAACTCAGAAGGAGGTTCAAACCTCAAATTGGTATGCTAAAGGACACCAATGGACAGACAGTAATTGATTCAATGGAAGAAGTACCCTCAAGAGTATGTATGCAGTGGTGGGATTCAAGTAATTTAACAACTGGTACTTCTAGTGACTGGTTGGGTGGGCATGGCTCAGGTAGTCATGTGACTGAGTGGGTAAGGTGGAGTGGCACCTTGCTGTGAGTGATGTCGAGTTGGCCACGCCCACTCAGTCACATGACCAATGCTGCAGAGACAAGGCGATTTCCTACGTACCTTTCCCCACACCCCACCTCCGCCCTTGGGCTGACAAAATAAAAGCCCATCTAAAGATTATGACTGCCTGCTGAGCCTGCTTGCCGAATGCTGGCAAAAGGAGGCTAAGGGGGAAAAAAGAGAAGGGCCGATGGAAACGCCCCGATTTCCGCCTCCATTGGGCTGTCTGCGCAATGTTGGATCGGGATGGGGATGGGGGGGGAAGCAAAAAGCCTACTCGGTCCGTATGTACTCACCTTGAAAAAGCCTGCCCTCACAAATCGCATGCCTGCAGCAAGAGCCAGGTTTGGAAAACACATGGCTGGGGTGCAGGAGCGGTCCTTCTTAACAAGCTCCGAACCGTTGCTGCTGCTCCAAACGGCTCTGGCTGCAGGCATGCGATTGTGAGGGCAGGCTTTTCCAAGGCCAGTTGTAGAGGGAAACAGATGAGTGTGCCTTGCCTCCCCACGTCTCTAATTCTTTAAAATTTGGGGGGGTTGCGCATATGAAGTGCTGGGGGAATTGGTGCCTGGAGTGAGAGGGGAGCGCAGGCTGACTGGGCGGGGAAGGATACCGGACTTCCAGTGCTCGTGTAGGGAACCCGGGCTTGAAGCAGCAGCAACAGTTTGGAGCTTGTTAAGAAAGACCACTCCTCCACCCCAGCCATGCGTTTTCCAGTCCGGGCTGCTTGGAGTGAAAAGTATGCAATATGCTGCCACTCCCGGGATTCCCTGAAAAGCACTGGAAGAAAGGGAGTCTGATTGTGAGGGAAGGATTTTCCAAGGCCGGTCATAGAGTGAAAAGCATGTAATATGCTGCTGCTCCCGGGATTCCCTGAAAGAGTGCTAGAAGAAAATTGGCCGACGTTCAGCTGCAGCCAGAGCCGGGCTTGGAAGAGCAGCAGACGGACTTCAGGGCAAACAATCCTCTCCTCAAGCTCCCAATGCCCGGTGAGCTGGAAGGGAGATTCACCATCATGCTAGTGAGTATGTACGGACCGAGTATGCTTTTTGCTTCCCCCCCCCTCCCCAACCAGGGGTGGGTTTCTACTGGTTCGGACCAGTTCGCCTGAACCGGTTGTTAAAATATCTTCCAGTTTGGCCAACTGGTTGTTAAATTAAGCCAGTTTGGGGGAACCGGTAGCTTAATTTAACAAACGATTTGGCGAACCGATAGTTGGGTTTTTGAAGCCAAAGCGTGCTGCGTATGTCCAGGCAAGCCAGGGAGCCAGATAGAGAGCAGCAGCAGCTATGCCGAGCAAGCGGACGAGATGAGGAGGTGACTGGACGGGGCCAGCAGTGGTGGGATTTGCCGGTTCTCTGAACTGCGCAAAATCGTAACTACCGGTTCACGTGAACCGGTCCAAACTGGCTGAATCCCACCACTGTATGTATGTATGTCAGGAAAGCATCTAATAAAACATGGAAAACAAACCATCTCCAAGTTAGGAAATGAATGCAAGAAGGCTGCATATTCTCCCCTTATTTATTCAACCTATATAGGTTGTCCTCATTTAATGACCACAGTTGGGATTAGCAGCTTCATCATTAAACAACGTGGTCATTAAGCATGTGACCACTCCACCTACCTACAGAAATTCTGGCAGTCTCAATTCTACAGCAATTCTATCTCAGATCTTTTGGAAAGATTTGGTAAGTGGACAAAAATGCCAAATCCAGTCTAAACATCTGCTGATTTTGTGACCAGTCATAATAATAATATTTTTTCTTTGCTGTTTTCTTTCTACTCATACAGTCATGTCACCTTTTAGAATACTTGGACTGCAGTTACTCAGAGTGACACACAATTCTTTCTAAAACCTGTATCTACTTCTTCCATTATTACCATTTACTGGAACGTAATATGCAACTGTCACTAATCCTATAGATTCCCATTTTCATATGTACCGCACCAATTGATACTTCCTGATATAAATTTGAGCCATTTCATTCATAATTAAACCTCCAGTTTGTTGGAGAGAAAACTCATGAATGTCATAGCTGTTTCTCTTCTCAACTGTTTTTGCAGAAAGGTTCATCCCAATTCTTCATCTACTCAGTTGAGACCATGAACTCAATATTCAATATCCAAAATAATTTATTTGCAAGGACCTGCAGAGCCTCGTCAGTCACACAAAGGATAAGTTAGCAATGGCTCCCAAGGCTATAATAGCTCCCATTATCAAACACAGGCTATATCTACTGTACTTTACAGGAACAAAGAGACTCAAATTACAAACAGATTATTGGTTACAAGGTAGCTATCAAGCACTCCATACACAGATACAGATGAAGTAATGGTAAAATAAGCGTGTAGATTAGAAAAATAAACACTAAGTGATTTCTTACCTCTACAGTGCCATGTGCACTATTTCCTACAATTTTCAATTTCTTGCACCAAATTATAAATTCCAAACAACTTCACTCTGCTATGACTTTCTCTTCTTTCTTTCTCTTTAATATTATTTCCCTTGCATTCCAAATTGACTTATCTTCAACAGATGAGCCTATAAATAATGATCCTTGACACCCATCATGGCTTTGATCAATTAAAACTTTCATATAAAACTTTTTAGAGGCAGTGTAAACAATGATAGCAAGCTGAATACCAATATACTTGGAATACTCCCTGATAACTGTAAAGTCAGGATCAGTTTTGGCACATTTTTATCAGGATGCCATAAGCCCAACTAAGGCCCAGAATTATGGTACACTCTCACATTACTTTATTCAACCTAGTAGTTCTAATCCGGAGATTATTTTGCAAGGCAATGTACTGTTGTCTACATCCCATCAGCTAGGAGATACATGCAATTCACTGACACATTCCAGAGACGTACCTTTACTGTTATGTGTTCTATTTGGGCTTTTCCTTGACATTTTGATCAGCATGCCATAAGCACAACTAAAGTCCAGGTTTATCCTCAGAACTCTCACATTATCTTATGCAACCTAGCATCTTATTCCATTGATTCCCTCCTTTTTTTCTTCCTTCTCACCCTCTCTTTTATCATTTATCATGGAGCTTTGGTGGCTCAAGTGGTAAGAACAGAGTACTGCAGATCAGCAGTTTGGCTGATCGAATCCCACCAGCTCCAAGGTTGACTCAGCCTTCCATGCTTCCGAGGTAGGTAAAATGAGAACCCAGATTGTTGGGGGCAATATGCTGATATTGTAAACCGTTTAGAGGGTTGCAAGCCCTGATAGGCGGTATATAAATACAGTGCTATTGCTATTTGTATTTTTGTTTTTGTTTGTTTGTTAGTTCTGAACACTTTACATTCACAAACTTTCAGCTCTCAATCTTATTCCAAATTTCAGTTGAATTTCTCATTTCTTCCTGTATTTATCTACACACATCTGAGCCTTCATGGATTGCTATAAATCTGGAAAGATTCCTGGAAATAGTTAACATAGTGATGGAGCACAAGACTGTACTTTAACTTAGATTACTCATCAATTGATCTGATACTCAGGAGCAATCTGCTATTTAACAGAACAAGCTCATAATCCTGAAAATTATATACAAATGAACATGAATAGCTCTTTAAAGACAGATGAAGACATACACATTTATGCTTTAACTCAATCAGAATACATACATATAAATACATATTTATTACTATGTATATATAGTATGTACATTTATTTAAATAAATTTAGATTAAAGTGGATTTGTTTGTTTTCTCTAAACGTCTGTGTATTCAATTATTTCCCTCAAAAATCTTGAGGGCGCTCTTCAAGATTCCTCTAAAAACTGTCAACAAATTATAATATCAGGAGAATAGAAAGAAAAATTATATGGCATAATAATGTTAATTTGAATAAAATTTAAATTAAAACAAAAATATTTTTCTTCTTATCTTGCCTAGATCTTTCTTCTGGCCTTGTTTTCAAAAGGTGGTTCCTGCTACTCAATCACCAGGTTGGACCTTATTCCAAAATACACATTTTTTTTGTATTAAAAGTATTAAAGTAACATTGTCAGAGAGGCTAAGATAATTTTACGAATATTATATAAACTTACAAAATACGTCACTATGCTTATTTATTTTTAAAACATTTTTTTTATTGGAACACCATAAAGCAGGGCTGTCAAACTCCCGGCCCACGCACTGGCCATGCCTATGCCCAGTTTAGCAAAGGGAGAAAAAGTCACGATACATCACGTGACAACGCCATGATAACGTGAGTTTGACACCCCTGCTATAAAGTGACACAAGTCAAATATTAGAATTTTCCTACACAACTGTGTTCCTCTTAAGGTATGTTTTATTCAAAATATGTTGAATAAAGCAACTCACAAATATATTAATCATCACTGTGATTCTAATAGCTGCTGGACTGTGTTTGGTAATCTTTCTTTTATTTATAATAATTTTTGCCCTCTACATAAATATATTAGAGATGTCATATGTTTTTGCCTCTTTATTCTTTTTCCCCCTCTGCTTAATATGCATAAAGATACCTGCCAATGTATTTATTTGATTAATACTGATTAATACTAATGGAGATAGTGGTCAAGAAATATGAAGAATTAATTAATTAATTCCAGTCCTACCAATGAAAGCTTATGCCATAATAAAAATATGTAGTACCGTTAGATTCTCTTTTTGCTATAGTACCCTGACAAAGCTGTATTTCTAGAATAAGATTATTTCCTGTAATTGCATTCTAATAACAACCTTCATAGATTCATTCAAATAATAACTACAGGACGCTGTAGGACACAATATTTTAAAACTATATTTTAAGAAGGAGAATCTTTAAATAATATACTTGAAACTGAGAATTTGAAAACTCCAACCTGAGTAATCAGTATATACACCCAATTAATAGCTCTGAAATGCCTTTTCTTTTGCCAAGTTCAAAGTAGTTCTTCAAATAAATACTTCTGAGCACAATTTAACCACAATTAAATGTCCATCCTGCACCATTTCACTGTGATTAAACATGCCAAATAAGTCTTGAATTACCTTTATATTCAAAGCCATTTAAAGCTACTACAGAGATATCTTCATTAATGCAACTTGAAATTCCTCGTATTTGACACCCAGTGTTGCAAAAATTAAATAAAATCATATATATAATTGTTACATATATATTTCAGCCTTCCTCCAGAAATTCAAAAAAACATATTTTGTATACTTTCCAATTTTATTCTCACAATAATCATATCAGGTGGATAATCTAGGAGATAATAATTGGCCACAATAATAATAAGGAGCTGTGGTGGCTCAAGTGGTTAGAACAGTACTGTGGTTAGAACACAATACTGCAGATCAGCAGTTTGGCTGATCGAATCCCACCAGCTCCAAGGTTGACTCAGCCTTCC
>JANHJO010005344.1:73863-83982 GCA_032468235.1 Pseudoxyrhopus heterurus | reverse complement strand
GTTCCTTCCCTCTTCTTGCTTTATTCCCATCTGTCCATTTTTTTCTTTGTCTTTCCTCTTTCCCTTTCTCCTTTCCTGTCCCTTCTTGCATGTTCAAATGCAAAAGGGGAAACATTTCTCCTTTTGTTTTGTTTTTAGTTTGTTTTGCTAGTCCTCTGCCAGCAAAAACAGAGCTTGGGGAGCCGCGTGCAGCCCTCCCAGGCCCTGTTTTCAGCCATGATGGCCTCCTACAGCCCTCTGCCAGCAAAAGTGGATCTGGCCTGTGGAGTGCTTAGATCTGGCCCATGGGACCGCCCTGGAAACAGCAAAGGACCAGCCTGCGATGCCTCTGCCAGTGAAAATGGATCTTGGGAGAGCCACATGCAGCCCCCTCCCCGAGCTACATTTTTGTTGGCAGAGGGCTGCAAGAGGCCATTGTGGCAGAAAACAGGGCCCGGGAAGGCTGCACACAGCCCTCCCAAGCTTCATTTTCACTGTCAGAGGCACCGTGGACTGGTTTTTTGCTGTTTCCAGGGCTGCCCCGTGGGCCAGATCTAAGCACCCTGCGGGCCGGATGCAGCCCGCAGGCCTTGAGTTTGACATAAAGGACTGGTTATGGGAAGAAGAGGTATTCATTTACATCCTTATAAGGGATGGAAGAGTTAATACAATTGTCTATATTTGTTATGATAAAGATTGTAAGTCACATCTTTATATATATATTCATCTTTTTTTTATTTTCTCCTTTTTCTTTTTTCCTTGCACTTTTTAATGTCTTCTTTCTTTCATTCTTGCTCTGAGTTTGTGTTTACTTTTATTCTTGTAATAAAAAATCTTCAATACAATTTTTTTTTTTAAAAAAAAGTAATTTTGTTATAACAAATAAATAGGTATCCACAAATGCAGAAGTGGAATTGCTAGATATTCAAGCAAGAACAGAAATTTCAATTTTTACAAATATCCGAAGAAACAATAGAAAGATTTAAGATTTATTTTTATTTATATGAATTCATTAGCTTCTCGACTCCAATTGACTCAGTTAATTGAATATCTTAATAAATTATGAAAGTGCTGCAAAAAGCTTGTACGAGAAATATCCACTAATCGCAATCTTATGTGGGCTGGCGGATAAGGTGAGATTTCACAGATGGCTAGAACAAAGGATTTAAACCATTGTCAAAGGTAGGGTGACTAGAAGCGTATAGTGTTTTGCTGGAAAGTTCCAATCATTGTATAGATTAGGCCCCCTATCCTACTCATGAACAATGTGTGAATTATCTGTCTCTTGTCTTGCTTTTACTTGTTCCCTTTGTCTGTTTGTCTATCTTTCTATGTTGAATTTCTCATTTATCTTCTTTCTCTTGCACTTTTCTATTTTTCTTTTGCTCTCTCTCATTCCATTTCTTTTCAAACTCTCTCTCTCTCTCTCCCTCCTACCCCTCCCCCCTCTTTCTCTCTCTTACATTTACATGCTGACTGTTGTTCTCTGGATCTCTTACTCACTGTCTCTTCTTAGTCTATAGAGAACTGATGGGGAACTATTGTCAGGTATGTCCTACATTTGTCTAGCCTACCCACCCACTCTTCTCCAGCCCTAACTTTGAAAATAGTCCTTTCCACCACTTTCACTGCTGCTGGAACAACCAATAACGATCAGAAGTTCCAGCACTATTCCCCTTCCAGAACAAAGGATGGTTTACATTTCTCCAGATTCTTATATACAGCCTATAAATGATTCTTATATACAGCTTCTTTTCATGAATGTGTGGGTGTGTACACTGCAGCTGAAAATGACCAACAGGAGTTTGGCAGATTCCACCCCTAACCACATCATCACCATGGCCACTGAAAAGAGCCAGAAATTCTCCATATAGCAAAAGTTGGAAAATCTCATATTAATCAGCCAGAAAATATGTGGAAAAATCTTAAATTATCACTGGTTATAGCAAACCTCCTTTCTAAACTGAAGGAAATCGACAACTGGAAGACGACCTGAATGTGTTTTACTTAGGTTTGAGAGGAAATCACTGTCCCCTATCTCCACCATCTCCATCTCAGATACACCAACAAAAGCCAAGCCTCCTACAACTGACCCATCTCTTTCGGGTCCCCCACCTCTGGTGATTGCAGAAAATGATGTGCAAGGTCTGTCTCACAAACAAAAGCCTGGAAAAGCACCAGGCCCAGACAAGATAACTCCTTCTTACTTAAAAGCTTGTGCTGACCAACTGGTCCCCATCTTCACCTGCATCTTTAATAAATTACTAGAGATGTGCTATGTTCCTTCTTGCTTCAAGCACTCTACTATAATCCCAGTGCCAAAGAAACCCTCCATCAAGGAACTGAATGACTACAGACCAGTTGCTCTGACATCCATAGTTATAGAAATATTTGAAAGGTTAGTGCTGGCCCAGCTGAAAACCATCACGGATCCACTCTTAGACCTCTTGCACTTTTCCTACCGAGCTAATAAATCAGCAGATGATACTGTTAATATGGCTCTGCACTACATCCTACAACCATGATGGCGAACCTATGGCGCTCAGAGCCCTCTCTGTGGGCACGCGAGCTGTCACACGCCTCCTGCTGTCCAGCTGGTGTTCGGGTCTCTGCTGCGCATGTGCGGGCTTGGGGCGTATGTGCAAGAGGGCGGGGTGCATGCACGGGGAACACACACATATCCGCAGGCAATGCGTGTGCATGCACAGGGGATGCACACACATTGCATTTTGGGGATGTGTGCGTGCACGCTTTGGGCACTCAGTACTGAAAAGGTTAGCCATCACTGTCCTACATCTTGAATCTCCAAAGACATATGCAAGGGTCCTTTTTGTAGACTTCAGCTTGGCATTCAATACCATCATTCCAGATAGTCTTCTAACTAAACTAAATCAGCTAGCCATACCTAACTACACTTGTAAGTGGATCATAAGCTTTCTAACAGGCAGGAAGCAGCAGATGAAGTTAGATAAAATCACATCAGATAGCTGTACAATTAGCACAGCCCACCCCCCCTTTGGGCTGTGTGATGTCTCCATTTCTCTTCTCTCTACATAGCAATGACTGCATCTCAAAAGTACTCTGTTAAAATACTGACGTTTGCAGATGATACAACAATTATTGATCTCATTCAAGACAATGACGAATCTGCATACAGACAGGAGGTTGAACAACTATCTTTGTGGTGCAGTCAGAACAATCTTGAACTGAACACACTCCAAACTGTAAAAATGATAGTAGATTTCAGGAGAAACTCTCCTGTACTACCACCTCTTACAATACTAGACAACACAATATCAACAGTGCAAATTTTCAAGTTTCTAGGTTCTCAAGACTTAAAATAGACACCTAACATCAAAACCATTATTAAGAAAGCACAACAAAGAATGTTCCTCCTGCGCCAATTCAGAAAGGTCAGACTGCCCAAGGACCTGCTGATACAGTTCTACAGAGGAATGATTGAGTCTGTCATCTACACTTCTATAACTGTCTGGTTTGGCACTGCAACCAAACAGGACATACACAGACTTCAACGGATAATTAGGACTGCAAAAAAAAAACATTGCTACCAACCTGCCTTCCATTGAGGAGCTGTATATTGCACAAGCCAGAATGTGAAAATATCTACAGACCCCTCACATCCTTGACATAAACTGTTTCAACTTCTACCCTCAAAATGATGCTATAGGGCATTTACACCAGAACATCTAGACCAGGAGTGTCAAACTCAATTTCATTGAGGGCCGCATCAGGATTGTGTTTGACCTCGGGAGGGCTAGGGGGGGGGGCATCGCCAGGGTGGGTGTGGCTAGCATGACATCACTTGTGTTGAGGGGGTGCCTGTGGTAGCCTGAGCACTCTGCCAGCAAAAACAGGCTCCTAAGCTCCATTTTTGGCTGGGACAGCCTCCTGCAAACCTCTGGCAGCAAAAATGGAGCTTGGGGGGTCCACACACAGCCCTCATAAGCTCCATTTTCGCTGCCAGAGGCACCACGGGCCGGTCCTTCACTATTTCCAGGGCAGCCCCGCAGGCCAGATCTAAGCACCTCACGGGCCGGATCTGGCCCCCAGGCCTTGAGTTTGACAACCCTGATCTAGACACAAGGACAGTTTTTTCCCCCATGCCGTCATTCTGCTGAAAAACAAATTCTCACAACACTGTCAAACTATCTAGTAAGGCTGTACTCTATTATTATTCTCATCTTTCTTATTACCTATCTCCTTATCTTCTTTTGGCTATAACTTTGTTGCTTATATCTTACCATTTATATTATTTACTTAGTATCCTAGTATGATTTATGTTGATTGCTTATTTAGTATCCTATGATTATCACTAAGTGTTGTATCTTATGATTTATGATTAATGTATTTTTACAATGACTATGATCATGATTTATCACTCATTGCTTGTATGTACACTGAGAGCTTATGCACCAGAGGTAAATTCCTTGTGTGTCCAATCACCCTTGGCCAATAAAGAATTCTATTCTATTCTATTCTAATGTTGGATCAGAGGAATATGGCAGTATCAACACATGAGGTATAATTCACAGGACCTATGGGTGAGTTCTGAAATTAACAGAGTATTCCCTTTTCTGTTTATCGTTAGCTTATATGGCTTAATGTGCAATTCCTCAATTCTGCAATTGCCTTTTTCTTTTTCTTTTAGAGGGTCAGTATGCTACTTTACAACCTCACAGGGTGTGGTTGTGGGGAAAATATGAGAAGGAAGATTATGTATGATTACCACCTTGAGTTGCTTATTAATTAATAAAGGTGACATAAAAATCAAATAAAAAGTAAGCATGAATCTTACCATGACATACTGAAAAGCCACAGACAATGTTTCATAAAAAGCTTGTGTGTTTCATTTTCCAGATAACTGAGTTTCATTATTTTATTTATTTATATTTTACATTTCTAGAATGCCCATCTCCCTCAATGCCCAGTGTACAATACAATATCAGCAGATAAACAGTATATAAAATTAAAGTTAAAATATGAAAGTTAATTTAACATTTCAAAAAACAAAACATTTCCAAGAAGGCAACTTAGCCAAGACTAAATTGATTAATAACTCTAGTGGGAGGGCAATCATGGCACCAATCAACCCTATGAGTGCATAATCCTTTGTTCCCCCACCCCCCACAAGGCAGCAAAGCCATGTTTTGACTCCTTTTCAAAAGGCCCGGAGAGTGGGGGACTGCCCCACCTGTGGGAGAAGGATATTCCATAGGATGGAGGCAATGGCAGAAAAGGCTTTTTTCCTAAACCCCACCAGTCGGAATTCTTTAACTGACAGGATCTGCAACATGTCTTCTCTGCCTGATTGGATGGATGGGCTGATGTGATGAGGCGAAGCCAATTCCATAGGTACCCTGGCCCCGTGCCATGTAAGGCTTTACAGGTCATAACTGAACCCAGAAGCAAACTTACAGCTTATGGAGCAAGGGTCTATGGAGATTCTCAGTCATCCAGGTCATGGTTGTCCCAAACATGCTTTTTCAGGAGGCAACTGGAGAATAAAGATGAAAAAGCACCTTTGGATCCCTTCTTTGAGCACCCCATGTGGCTCAAAGCAGGTGTGGCCACCTGCTTTTGCTTGGGCATCAGGGCACAGTAAGAGTTTGAAAATAAAACATTGCTTTTGACAGACAAGATCCTTCACTAGAGCACTAAACACAATTCTTGAAAATAAAGTCTTTGGGATAATAAAGCCATTAATGGTCTTCTAGAGTTAGTGAAAGTCAATTATTCTTTTGGATTTTAAAAAGGACCCTGACTGGAAGCATCGTTTAAATAGGTCTAGAAAACAAGGTCCTTTTCTAGCTAACAATTTCCTGTATGTATATGCTGTTTGTAAATCAACATTTATCGCTTAGTGTAATAAAACATAGTGTGATATGTTTTATTCATTAAAAATATAGTTTAAAAAGCACAGCTTGGCATGGAATATGAACCCAACCTCTGTGTTAGATATTCATAGTGTATTCTCGGGGATCTGACGTAGCATTCTAGATTTGCTTTCTGGAAAACAAAGTGTAGTTTTGGTTCATTTCACGCAGGGTATCTTTTATATCACAGTATAAATTGCAAACCTTAGTAGCAACACTCATGTCTATGGTTAAATATAGTTATACAACTTCATTTGCCTGCAATATTGAAACCCACAAAAGGAATTAGAACACTCTTGTCCTTTTGTCTACAGAGGTCAATAAGTCAAGCCACAATCTATTTAGCAAAAATGTATTTGATTTCCTACAAGTTAGTTTAAATGGTGTGCTAAGAACCAATCTGTTTACTATAAAATGAGTAAGAATACTTGAGTTATAAAATGATGTTTTTATTACAGCTATAGAACTAAATGGATCAACATAAAGTCAAATACAATAAAGAAGCAACACCTATGGCTCATTTGGTTTACAAAATAGCAAAATATACTAATTGTCATTATTGGTTTCACTTCAGTAGATGGGTATAAAAGTCAAATTCTCCCATTATATTAAGTAAGAGCCATCTCGGGAAACCCAGCATTCATCAAAGTGCTTAAAATAATATTATACATCGTGACACAAGGTCCGTCACTTTTGTGCATGCATATGATGTCACAAGAGGAGATAAACTTGCATCATGAGTGTGCAAAGCTAATTAATTAGGAAAAACATGGGAATATCTGTTACATTATCTGCAATATTTTTACTTTCTTAGTGCAAATCCCCTTTAGTGTAATAATTGCCACTGTTCCACAGTTTACATGAAGGAGGCCAATGCTTTTATTGATGCAGCATTTATTAGGAGAAAAATTGATTAAAATCCATTAGCTTCTGGCTTCCAGATCAACACTGAGAATTGTGACATACAATGATCCTAATAATACTGGTAAAAGCTCTGTGGCAGTGAGTAATTTTTTTCTTCCTAGCATTTTTTGCACAAATGCAAGATTCACTTTTTTTAAGATCAATCGTTGATCCATTAGTTGTGACAGGAATTGACCGATCAGCTTCTTGAAGGAGAATAATAGCTATAATCCACAAATTGTTCTCCATGAAGCATGAGCTAGAATCATGACTATTATACATGATGACGAAAGTATGGGGTGAAGGACACATGCAGCCAAGGCAAGAAACTCTGTTGGGGTGATTGCTCAAGAAGGATAGACATCTGGTTTTCTTACTTTTCAGGATCAATTCTATTTCTGTCAGCTGTGTAGCATAGGGTTAAAACTTTCCTTATGTGTCTTTGTCTGGAGGAAATATTCTTCCCTATCACACTAGTATGAATTAGCTTTGAGATGGAATCCTATTATGAAGCTTGACAGTGGTCAGGGCCAGCATCACTGCTTATTCCAGCCCTGGAAAGAAATAGGACGCAAGAATTTTAGAGTGTCCATACTTGCACAATATATGAGGTATTTTAGGATAGAAATTCCTGCTCCTTCTTAATAGTTCAAATGTGCCAGAAGGTGAAATGTCCTCCTGCCCTTATCTATGATCAGCTAAATCCTGGATTCAAATCTTGGATCTCCTGCAAGTAAGTGTCACCTCTGCCTGCTTTGGCTTGGCACCTCACAGGCATCCTGCCATTAAAGGCTGGAAGGGGTGAGGGAAGGATGTAAGGACAATAAAGCTGTTTGGATACATGATGAGAAATCAGGAGAAGGGAATGACAGGTAATAAAGACCAGAGCAGCCAGATCTAGTTTGTACCAGCATGCCAAGGCCAGGCACCCTGAGAAAATACATGGGCTATTCCCAAACATCTCAGTGTTCTCAAAACATTTTGGCAAGCTCCAGTTGGCTTGAAATGGACTGGTGATGGGGAAAGGGATGGTCTGTAGATGAACCTTTTTGTATCTTTTGAGTGTGGGAATATTCATAGCTGTCTTGACTTTACTGCAATCAATACCTTTAGTAAAAGAATACTTTGCTTTAACCAAATGGATTCGAGGGTCTTTCCTTCCTAAGGGATCAGATTGGGACAGGTCTGACAGTATGATCTTAGCTATTTTACCAGCTTAGACTCCTGCTCTCCATAGATGAACGAAACTGCCAACTGGAAAATCCCCGTGTCTCTATTTCGTATTGTAGTTAAGTGCCACTTCTTCCCTTTTTTGTTTATCTGTAATATAAATGTAGAAAATGGATGAAAACTTGTATCTCATTCCCAACATGTTTCTAGTGGATGTTGAATTCTTCCTTTTCAACTCTTTGGTTTGCTCAGTGAACTATTAGAAACTGGTTGACTATGATTGACTCCCTTTATTTCAGAAACCATTTTGATGTGGTCCTCTTACCCATGACTGACTAAAACTCCCACTATCTCAGGAAAAATTGACTAAAATAAGGGTTCTTGTAGTTCAGCACTATCTGCAACATCACAGATTCCCCATCTTTTACTTCCTTCCTTTGTCCTTTTTGGCAAATGATTGCTTCCTCATTCAGCATATCTCAAATAAGACATGTACATCCCCTCTGAAGATTTTCTGCCAAGTACCATTTTCTGCCATTGGGGAGGGAGGGCTGTTTAATTTGTACTTCTCCCTCTTTGCACTCCAAAAGAATGCTTGTGAGCAATGTTTTCCTTTGGTTTGTTTTTTATGTAGGCTGGTTGATTATAGGGTTTTTTATTTGTTAGGCTGGCTCAACAACAAAACCTTTCTTTACCACCACCACTCCTAATTTGGCATGTAATTCCAGCCCTGGAATTTTATCTTCAGTTTGTAAGATTACTGGTAAATAGAAATAAGTTACATCTGTAAATGTATGAAAACACTCAGTCACAAAGAATGAGTCACATAGTTCCTTTATTTGTTTGTTTTTAATGTAGACTATCTCTTAGTGGAACTGGCATGCCTGGAATGGCAAAGCAAAGCCAACAAAACTCAAAGGAATTGCAATATATTCAGAACGTGTTTGTCATTCAATGCCTAATGGGACTTTACAGACACATCTCATTGACAGCTATATTCACAAACCTGTCTACATCTATCCTAAACAAGAGACCCATGATATGGAAATGTTAGTTTGTTTTAAAGAAACCCGATTCTTAAGAGTTTGTTATCTAAAGTGAGAAAGATTGGCGGTTGGGGAAGAGTGGCTTAGCCCATGCAATAGTTGGCACCATAACTGAAAGCAACCCCAACCCAACTAGCAGCCTGCATCTGCTACATACCAAGCAAGTGATTCACAGATAATACAGTCTGATGCTGCTGAAAGTCTGTATTATTTGTAATACTGTATCAGCGTATGGCATGAATAAAAAATCCGCAGGAGCCTCACTGAACCAAACAAGCTAATCTGGACATTTTGCATTGAAAATATCCAGGGCATCTACTTGAAAGATAGTTTGCCTTCTGATCAAAGAATGGGTGGTAGTGAGTGCCCTTAAGTGTAGAACCTTTGAAATATTTTGAAAGAGATATATTTGGATTCTATTTATAAATTATTTTCTTAACCGATTTGTTTGCCCCGACAACACCAACAAACACAGTGCTTTTTTTGGGGGGGGGGGTGTTCTTGAATTTGTGCATCCTTGGAAAACCCCTTTAATTTTATACCTCATAAAAATTAAGACAATGCCATATTGAACTACATACATTAATTAAAGAGAGATTTGCATCTACCATTCATTTTTTCTCATCCACTGAAAAACATAGAGGAAATTTTTAAACAGTTTATTTTTAGTTACTGCTGAATTCCTTTGGCAACTTTCTCATTAAGTAATCAGGCTGTAATCCCTGGAGATACTTGGAAACCCTCTTAGTTCTGTCATTCACATTTGCTTCTTGGCCCTAGTTGGTCAGTGCCCTTGAATGATTTCAACAGGCCTATCACTTTCCCCTTCCATTTCTCAGCCCAATCTGCTTGAGAAAGATTGTAAAAGCTATTAAATACATTCTTCTGATTGTTCATTTTCGAACATGGATTTTGGGGCAGTCACTTGAAGGAAACAATGTCCCATTTGTTGAGAGGCTATCCAGATTTCCTGTGGCAAAACTATAACCTACTAGCTGATTATCCGGCCTTGCTCAGGTTTTTTTTTATTTTAAGGAAGTACCTTCTCCCTCTTCCTCCTCCTCCTTTCTCCTCTTCTCTTTCATCACCTTCTCCCTCTTCCTCTTCCTCCTCCTCCTCTTCCATCT
>JANHJO010005344.1:18655-28983 GCA_032468235.1 Pseudoxyrhopus heterurus | reverse complement strand
CAGTTTGAAAGCATGTAAAAATGCAAGTAGAAAAATAGGGACCACCTTTGGTGGGAAGGTAACAGCGTTCCGTGCGCATCCGGCGTTTAGTCATGCCGGCCACATGACCATGGAGACATCTTCGGACAGCGCTGGGTCTCCGGCTTTGAAACGGAGATGAGCACCGCCCCCTAGAATTGGGAACGACTAGCACATATGTGCAAGGGGAACCTTTATCTTTTATAAGTCCATGCATAGTCACATCTCCAACACACACACCTCAAAAGTCAATATTTATACATAAACATATGTATAAACATATAAAATAACTAAGGGATATCACATTCCCTGTGTTATTCCCTGTTAATTTGTTGAAATATTTACCATTACAAGTAGTCCACACTTACCAACCCCTCATTCAGGGACTGTTCAAAGTTACAGTGGCACTAAAAATGAGGTTTAGGACCAGTTGCAGCCATCACAGTGTTCCCACGGTCATCTGATCACAATTCAGATATTTGGCAAGTGTTGCACATTTACAGCAGTTACAGCATCCTGTGCTCACATGATCACCACTTGCAACTTTCCCTGCTGGCTTTTGACAAGCAGAGTCAATGGAGAAGCTGGCAGGAAGTCACAAGTTGTAGAAACATGGTGTTGCACTTAACAACCTGCTGTGATTTGCTTAATAACTGCAGCCAGAACTGACATAAGTCAGTGTAGACCTGTGATGCCATGCTTAAAGGCCATGTTGCTGTTGTGAATTGTGGTTCGTGAGAACTGCCTATATTCCATTTACTCTTGCACAGCCTTAGTTCCACCGTATACCATTCTTGCTTTATTTAACACAAACCATCAACTCCTTATTCATGACAGGTAATCCATAATTCAAGCTCATTCAGTTTATCATATACTTTCTCAAAATGAACAAAGATATAATACATGCTTTTTCTCACATCCATAAGTTTCTCATAATTTTTATTGCTAATATCTTTGCTGGCTGAGGTATAGCAATTATTACAAATGGCAGGGTCATCTAAAGTATGAGTAAAATTGAAGATTCCTCCGAATAGTTGGGAGCATCCTATCTTTACCATTAACTAAGCAAAGGCCAAGGCTTAGCTTAAGCATTGTGGGACAATCACATCAGATGCTAGGATAGGCAGCCACCCAGAGAATTCTCCGGAATTTCTTTGGCAGTTCTACTCCTTTAGAAAATCTGCTATTCCTTTGTGTCCCTTTGAGGAAATAATTATATGTCATCAGCAAACTTTTGTACCTGAGCTAAAACTATTTTGATGCTATTTTTAAAACAAGGTTTTGGAAGAAGAAAAACAAAATTATTGATGGAACATGGCAAGTGGGGGAACAATGCAGAAAAACAGATGAATGGAAGATAGAAAAAGTTATCTTTATCTTTCTTCAAAGCAAGTAGGAATGGAGGAAGAATGAATGGGGAAACATTAAGCACTCTCTGCTTCTTACTACAGCTATAAGGTAAAGGTAAAGGTTCTCCTCACACATACATGCTAGTCGTTCCCGACTCTAGGGGGCGGTGCTCATCTCCGTTTCAAAGCTGAAGAGCCAGCACTGTCCGAAGATGTTTCCGTGGTCATGTGACCAGCATGACTAAACGCTGAAGGCGCACAGAACGCTATTACCTTCCCACCAAAGATGGTCCCTATTTTGCTACTTGCATTTTTTTTACATGCTTTCAAACTGCTAGGTTGGCAGAAGCTGGGACAAATAACGGGAGCTCACTCTGTTATGCAGCGCTAGGGATTCGAACTGCCAAACTGCTGACCTTTCTGATCGACAAGCTCAGCGTCTTACCCAATGAGCCACCGCGTCCCCATGACTACAGCTATATTCAGTCCTAAAAGTGACTTTGCATTGCTGTTTTGAAAAAGGATGCTTATTTTTTATCATTTTTTAAAATGTAAAATGTATTTACTTCTAATTTGTGATATTGGGACAACAAAAATGATGGGGGAGGGGAGTTAGTTAAAAACAGTTTTGAGCAATATTGCTAATATTGCCTCATTGCATACTCTACAGTAGACTCATTTTCCAATCTTGCTGAGAGTGATATTCCAGATATAGTCTTTCTCTTGCCTACACAGCCAGGTTCCATTTGTGCTTAAATATAAATCTCACAATCAGAACCTTTAAAGTTTGTATGATTGCTATTCCATCTGTCCATGCCATTGTTTAGAACAGTGTTTTTCAAACTTGGCAACTTGGAGATGCGTGGGCATGCTGTCTGGGCAATTATGAGAGTTCAAATCTATGTATCTTCAAGCTACCCAGGTTGAGAAACAGAGCAGTTGATGACTATAGATTATGTATTTTTAACAAACACATCCATAATTTTCAATGATGCCAATGACACAGATGTCTAGCTTCTCTAACCTTCAGAACAAGCCTATTATTTATTTAGAGCTTCTTCATACATGAATAAGGTTATAGTTAGGATGTCCAGCTAAATTCTTGGTCATTCAATCTGTGCCTGGCTTTTACATGCATGTAATCTTGATTATTTGGAAAGATATTATTCAATTTGTAATGAATTGTACCACCTTCACCTATGTTGGCTCTCTAAAAAAAATTGGGGCTTCGAAAAAATAGTTCTGCCTTTTTTCTTCAGAAAAATATCTACAAAGGCTTCTACAGAGGGGACAAAAAATGCAAGATGGCGCCTGCAAGGGCACAATCAAAACTCCACCTCTTTTTTATATGGCCCGTATGCGCAATATAAAAAGAGTGGAAACTCTAGATATAGCTGCCACTTTGACTTTTTAACCCCCTACAGATGTCACTTGAAGTATGCATTGCAGCTTTTCTTAACATAAATCTACCAAATTATTTTAGGTTGCTGTATTGCACTTACATGCAATAGTAAGCATGAAGTTAATGGCTTCTGCAGTATTAGACTATAATCACAGGGATCAAAATAACAAATCAAAAGGGTATATACAAATTCACAAATATACATTTCCAGTTCTTATTTCTTAATGATGTTGGACTAATAATAAAATAAGACTCTTTCTCCTAAATTCACATTTAAAAAAAATGTTTTTATTGGTGATCTTGCTGAGCTGCCATGTGACTGAACTGTTGAACTCAATATGCTGTTGCTGGCAGCCATACTGTGGTTATCAGATCCACTAGGTAAATGCGGTTGAAGGTGCCTGTATGGTGTTGCATCACTGTGAGAGGGAAGAATTGGCATTTACAAGTTGGCATGTAGCCAGCGGATCAGTCCATACTGAGACCTTTTCCCCATTGCCTCCTCCATCTCTGTTCTTTCAAGGTACCTCATTACTTTCTGAAGAATTTCTCCCACACTGTAGCCCTTTTGGGTTGCTTTCTGAGCCAGTTGTGGAAGGTCAGCCAGTTCTCCTTCTCTGTCATTTAAGAATGTCAGGTTGGGCACATTGAAATGAGAAGCCACCATCCACTGGAGGACAGCCTGGAGTTCTTTGTTCAAAGAATCATTTTCACCATTCTGATTAGTTACTATAACTCCGTTTGTGCCACCTTGTCTCATATTAGATCTGACTAAAGCAGCTGTTCTTGGTCCTCCTAAAGTTTGAGATGAACCATTATATTGTTTAAGTGATGTGTCTCCACTGCCTAAATTTGAACCGTTGTTTCCGGGCTCTAAAAGACACAGTTTAGTCATAGATTTCACCAGCTGGTCAATATCTAGCATATTCATACGGTCCATGTTGCCATACATATCCAATGGTCCACTGGGTGGTTTTGAGGTAGCCTTTATTCTCTGAGGCTTGGTCTCAGGAGGAGGGGCTTGACGAAGACTTCTATTCATGTTGTTGCTATTGTTGTCTACATTAGAAACAGCTTCACGCATGACCTTCTGGATGGTTGATGTGAGGATGCTTGAAATATCTTCTTTTCTTGATTCTTGGTACTGAGTTTCCTGCCACCCCCCTCCTCGTTTTAAAGAGCTAAAGTTAGGCATAGTGACCCCCGTGGTCATCCCAGTCCTCTCATAATTGGAATCCTGATGTTTGTAGCCAAGTGAAGGATTATTTAACATACAAGGTCCACCTTGCTTTGATTTTTTCATTAGCTGCTGCTGAATCTTCAGTAATGCACTGTCAATAATAAGTTTGGCACAGTCATCCATTGAAATGATTTGTTCTAAACTTTTGCTTCCACAAGGATAAGGCTCTGCTTGTCGATTTCTCTTTTCCTGTCCATTATTACGGGTAAACATTTTGCTGTTTTGAAGCTGAGCTTTTCTGATGACCCTGCCAGACTCAAGATGTTGTCTCTTCTCTCAGCTTTCTAAGCTCTCCTGCTCATATCTAGGGTATGCCCAGTGTAGACTAATCGTTTCTATGGTAGCAGTGACATCACAAAGCACTAGTGTATTATCCAGTAACTCTGGCCTGATGACAATGCTCCCATAAATGATTTATTTTTAAAAATATAATCTCTTAATTTATAATTAGTACTTAGTGTTGTTGAAGAATATGAATGTCTATTATTTCAGTAATTGTTGAAACATGGAAAACCATTACATTAGCAGTATGAAGCTACTACTCCAAGAATCTAAATATAAACTTTCTGTCATGATTTGGAGCTTCCATCCCATCATAGTCTTTGTTAATAGAGTTTCGGATATCATCCTACAATAGGTACAAATAAATGATGGACCTTAGATGTTGGACTATAACCTTTATATTCTTTGTTATTCCAGCTAGTATTAATCAGAGTAGGTGTGAGACTTATCTTCTCAATAAGGCTGGACCTTACAAGTAAACTTTTCACTCTTAAACAAAAGAATAATTCCCATTTTAGAACTGTTATATAAAAGTTCAAATATGACTTTTTTGAATGAGTCACTAACAACCGAATTAACATATTTGCTGATAACATTTTTCTTACAATAACACTGTTGAAATGTATTTGAATATAAGTAGCTTGGGTTAGCAGTAGGGCTGCTGGTCTGAGCTCTGACCTTGGCAATTTGGTTGCAAATGTTTTGTCACCATTCAAGGAGACATTACCAGTACGCTTTGAATTGTGCTCACCTGTCAGAGCACTGGTCTTTAAATACTTTTTTATGTGATGCAAATTAGTGTGGATGTTGTTTATTCGGCTACTTCTGAGTCATGGTCTAACTTTGGACTGTTTGATTGCCTGGCTGTTGTTATTGAGGTATGGTTACTGATTTTAAGTACTGTCTGTGTGATGTAAATTAGTGTTGTTTGTTTGGATACTGTTGAGTCATGGTCTGATTTCGGTCTGTTTGAAGGGCTGGTTGTTGTTACTGAGATGTGGTCCGATTTCTTGTGAGCTGATGGGTTGTGAATTTTGTTGTTGCATAGTGGGGTGCCTGTTGTTCGTTTTAAATGCTATCTTCGGGATTGCGGTTGATGCAATTCTTTCATTCTCAGCGATTGGTAAACTGGATCAATGTCAATATGTCTGTTTATTGACTTATTGGTGGAAAACCAGCCTTCGAGTAATTCTCTTTCTCTCCTTGATTTCGCCTGGTTACAACTGTGGTCCCGGTTAGATCAAATTTGTGTCCTGTTTTATTTTGTACTGTTTCGTAGATGCTCTATCAAATAAATATATCATTTGTATGCTGTCAAGAACAACCCTCTAAATATACATATTCAATATAAAAGCAAAAGTACACAGACAAAAATGGTTTAAAAGATACCAAATCATATTGATTTGTTTAAAAAAAAAGCCATTCACACATAATACCAAGTCATAATCTGTGGTTTATAATTCTCAGTGGCTGGATTCATACAAAACTGAACATATAAATCACCCAGAAACTTCAATTGGTCCAGAATTCAGTGGTATACATAATTTGGGGGATCTTGCATTTCATATCACATCACTGCTGTGTTAGCATTGAATTCCATTTTCTTTCCAGATGCAGTTCAAGATATTGGTTATCCCCATTAAAGCTCTATATAACAAGGGTCAGATTATTTGAGGGACCACCTCTCTCTGAGAATATCTACCCATTCCATTAGATTGGATATAGTGGGCTAATTTCAGATCCAAGTGTTATTTGGCAAGAACTAGGAAGTGAACCTTTTCCATAACTATTTTTTAGAAAGTAAGGGAGATTGTCTTGCAAGAAATATATAAGCACCATTACTCAGATAAATAGGGATGAAATATTCTTTAAGTCCTGAGAAGCAATATAATATTCAGAAGTGGCTCAGACAAACATTTCCCTGATTTGCTGATATATAATAGTGAGGAAGCAAAAGTATAATTAGACTTTTTATTTATTTGTTTGTTTGTCAACAAGATAACATGTAAAGTATAAACATAAACATGAGCAAAGAAAGTTTATACAGGTAAATGGGGACAGTAAGACTGGGATGGTAGGCACACTGGTGCGCTTATGCACGCCCCCTTTATGGACCTCTTAGGACCTCCACAGTGGACAGTTTGAGATTAAAGCTGTGAGGGTTTGAGGCTGTAACAACGGAGTCAGGTAGAGTATTCCAGATATTAACTATTCTGTTGTTGAAGTCGTATTTTTTGCAATCGAGTCTTGAGTGGTTTGCCTTGAGTTAATATCGATTGTTTGCCCGTATATTATTTTGGTTGAAGCTGAAGAAGTCATTGACAGGCAAGATGTTGTAGCAGATAATTTTGTGGACTATGCTTAGATCAGACCGCAGGCGGCATAGTTCAAGATTGTCTAAGCCCAGAATTTCTAGCCTGGTGGTGTAAGGGATTCTGTTGTGGGTTGAGGAGTGAAGTACTCTTCTTTTGAAATACCTCTGGACCCGCTCGATTGTGTTAATGTCCAATATACAGTGTGGATTCCAAATGGATGAGCTATATTCAAGAATTGGTCTGGCAAAGGTTTTGTATGCCCTAGTTAGAAGTACATTACCGGAGAAGAAGCTTCGCAAAATTAGACTAACAACTCTTAAACTCTTTTTAGCAATGCTGTTACAGTGGCCTCTGGGTCTTAGATTGTTTGAGATGAGTACTCCTAGGTCCTTGACAATATGAGGATCATCAACGAGATCACTTCCGTCTAATTTGTATTTGGTGTTCTGGTTATTTTTTCCAATGTGTAGGACGGAGCATTTATTGGGTGAGATTTGGAGTTGCCAAATGCGTGACCATTCAGACACATGGTCAAGGTCTCTTTGTAGGGCAGTGGAATTGTTACGGGTAGTGATGTTAAATAATTTTAAAGTTGAAAATTTTATAATTTTGTAGTCAGAATTATTGTAATGGCCATGGTATGTATAAGTTAAGTGATAAATAGATAGTTAATTTTGGTTTAAAGTTTTTGGACAAAATTTAATTTTAAGAAAGCACATAAAATGGCAAAAATTGGAAGGGCAATGTAATAATCTTGCTTGCCCCCAAATATGAGCCTGACTGCTCCTAAGATAAAAAAAAGAGAAAATATTTTGGGATATACTGGTAGTTTCTTAATTTTATGCATTCTTAGTTCGTCTACAATTGCATAAAATGAAAGATATTCTTTATACCAATGATAAGGTAGCAAGCAATAAAATAAAAACTACAGAGATATTTTTAGGAAATGTATTTTGGAAGGAGTTTAGAAAAAGTCTAATGAAATAAAAAATGAAATACGATTAAGATAGTGAGCAATATTTGAAAAGTAAATGGCATACAGTCAGTTGGCAGGTACAATCCAGTTTTTCCCTCTTTAACAGTTTACTGCAAAATGAATGAATGTAGGAGAGTTTATTGTATATATGCTGATTTTTAAAAAAGTATGATAAAGTGAGTAGGCTTTAATGATGGAATGTTTTGTGCTGTATAAAATTGAAGGTTAGTTGTGAAATGTAATAAGATGATATACAATGGAAATAAACCAGGTAGAAGAATTAATTATATGCTTAGCCCTGGTTCAACATTGATTAGGGAAAAAGACATAAATAAGTCCTATCCCCTTGATCGTTTAGAACAGGAGTGTCAGACTCAAGGCACGTGGGCTGGATCCGGCCCTCAGGGTGCTTAGATCTCGCCTGCTGGGCCGCCTTGGAAACAGTGAAGGACCGGCCTGCGGTGCCTCTGCCAGCAAAAATGGAGCTCGCATGCGGCCCTCCTCGGCTCCATTTTCACTGGTAGAGGGCTGCAGGATGTCGAGCTGGCCATGCCCATCCTGGCCACGCCCATCCTGGCCATGCCCACTCGGCCCCCCCAGGTCAAACACAACCCTGATGCAGCCCTCAATGAAATCGAGTTTGGTACCCCTGGTTTAGAATATGTTGGTCGATGATGTGTCTTTTGTATGCAGAATAAGTTGTGATGTTGACTGAAAACAAATTGTTTTTCAGAGGATTTTAGATATACTGTTTCAATTTTAGATAGACTGTTAGATAGCAAAATGAATAGAAAGGAAATATATCAACAACCAAGGTAGTTGTGTTTGGAAGAAAAAAACAGAGTGAATCCTTGCAAGTTGTACATTTAAAAATTAGAACAGGCAAGTAAATTTGTGCTCTTTAGTGTGATGTTGACTAAAGATAAAGAAATAGATGGAAAATGTACAAGCAAATGTTTGTAGAAAAGAACTGGTTCTTATGTGATCTATTGTGAGGAACAAGAGTGCATTAGAAGAAACTAAAATGATTGTGTATAGGTGTTATTCTGTCCATTGATCAATGTTGAGCATGCGAGGAGAAAGATAAAAGTAGGTTGAATGTAATTGGATTGTGTACTTGAAAAGTATCTAAACAAAACAGGTAGAGGTTAAAAATGAAGAGGAGATGAATAAATGTGCATAGTACACAAAAGTGAGTGACCAATATAGAGAAGAAATGTTGAGATGGCTTGTGATATAAATGGAATAAACAGGTATTGGATCATAAAACATAGGAAAGAGGATGAGTGGATATGTTGAAAGAAAGCAGAATGGATCATAACATATGTAGGAACAGTGAATGGGTTGAGAAGAAGTTGCAGATAAAAAAATCATGCTTGGATAGAATTGATGAGATCCTCAAAAATACATATATCAGAAATTTAAAGAATGAACTGAAGAGTGTAGTCTTGACAGAAATGGGCATTTTTGCAAGAATAGAAAGGAGTTACAGTAAATGGCACTGCAGTAAACTAGAGATACATTTTCTGTATCATTTGCCTTCAGGATTCACACCTGTCAGGACACAGTAAGTATATGTTGCACACGAGTCTTTACTACATATACAGCTGAACAGTCTCCTATCTCACATATTCCTTTTCTACCTTACACAATGTTGGTTTCTTCTCCAAATGGAAAAGAGTATCCACATAGAGAAAATGAAATTAAAATTGAGGAGGAATAACTGTAGTTGACACAGTTATTCAAACAAGAGTTTTATTGACGGTATCATAACTCAGATAAGATAGAAGAATTGTTTATCAATAGAGTTGAAAATAAATTATAGATATCAGTCCAATTGAGTTCTGTTCCGAAGCAGAAGTGGCACATATTTCACTTAGACAAAATGTCTTGGGCTGGCCTTGTTTCCTTCTTAGAATGAGTTTGAAACTTTTGCTTCATTTCATAATTGGATACTAGCTATTTTGACACAGCTATTAAGAGGCATATATGTCAAGCATGTTTAAACATCATGAGTTGAAGATACATACAGACACAAACACATACACACACATCTATATATTTATACACACATATACACACACATATATTAAAACATCATTTATTTACCTAAATTAATGAACAGGAAGAAGCGAGCTAAACTGAAAAAAGTAGCAATGACTTTCACCCTACATTGGTTTAAGGGGGTATGGTGGCCTAGCAGTTAAGATGCTGGGCTTGTGGACCAGAAGGTTGGCAATTGAATACCCAAGCACCATGTGATAGGTTGAGCTCCCATTCTTGTTCCAGCTTTTACCAACCTCGAAAGCATGCAAATGCAAATAGATAAATAGGTACCATGTGAGTAGGAAAGTAACAGTATTCCATGCTTCTCTGCATATAATCATGATGGCCACATGGAAGTATCTTTGGACAACCCTGGTTCCTTTGGCTAGGAAATAAAAATCGGGGAAGCCTGCTTCAGCTGTTGTTCCACATAGGGGCTGCTGCAGGAAGTTTGTTTCTTTAAAACACAAACTTCCTGCAGCAGCCTCTAAGGGGAAAAACAGCTGAGGCGTGAAATACTGGCTATCTGTGTGTCCCTAGGGGTGAGGATACACATGCAGTGTGCATGGCTACCCAGGCTAGGGTCAGGATACAAAAAGCAAGGGAACAAAGGTGTGCAGGGTCTTTTATACAGGTAGGAGCAAGCCCCTCCTCTCCCCATAGGTATGGAGGCACTCGCTGCCTCCATCTAGTGGCCAAA
>JANHJO010005343.1:165450-175872 GCA_032468235.1 Pseudoxyrhopus heterurus | reverse complement strand
CTTCTTCAGCTCTGATGGGATAGTGGGAAACCTCTCAGAGCTGAGGAAGCTTCTTGGATGAGAAGCGAAACATCTTCAAAGAAAAAACAAGGAAGTCCAGTTGCCTCCTGAAAAAAGCGCATAGCTATTCCCTTTGTTCAGCTGCAGTCTCATCAGAGTTTGACCTCTTTTTGAGCAGAGGGCTTCAATATCACTTCAACATCACAAAAAAGTGTTACTTGTGACTTGTAATTGTAGATTAAAAAAAATGTGTATTCTGCCCTGCATACTCACGGTTGCCAGAGCATTGAGGCAGCATTAAGCCATATCAAAACCTGGTTAGTTTCCATGTGGATTAGGACCAAGGCTACTGCAATTTTGAGATGTGTGAAGTCTATGCTGGTTAGAGAACTCTGGCAGTCGAGGTCTTCACCTCTGGAAGATGGCTTGAAAAATTCTCATTTAAGCAATTAGAAAGATGACAGATTCTCTCCTAAACACAATTCTGGTTAGAAAAGAATCTTTGCTAGCTGTTTATGGGTTTCATTTAAAGTCGGGCAAACTAAATTTTGCATCGTATGGCTCTCGCCCTGATCCAACAGAGGCTTGGAAGCCAAGTGTGGGTTTAGAAGTAAACACAGTGCATGAACGATGGGAGTGTGCAAAAATCAACAATTGAGAAACTCTCCAGGGTGGCGCACCTCTTGGCTCTTAACAGGATCAGCAAAAGAGAACATTGTGGCTGTTTCAGCCCAACCGCACTCGATCTAGTCAGAGGCACACAGGGCCTGGTGATCTCATCGTCCGCACAGAGTGCCTGCAAGGCAGATTCGTTGTGGTGGCACAAATACAATAACTTTGCAATATCCATCTTATCCCCGCTGTGCTTGGGAAAGGACGGACAATTTAATTTCATTTGAAAGGTCAGTAAGTTGCATTCTTTTCTGACCATAAGAATAGCAACTGCAGGCCAGCAATTCTTATCAGCTGGGTTTCTTCCTTCCGCTGGGTTTTTTTAAATATAGGCTCCCCAGAATTCTGGACCTGGACTGCTTACAGTTCATTGTCAACACGCTAAAAACAGTGGAGAGGAATGTGAGCCTTTAATTGCAGCATTTTGGGCTCAGACAGGGAGGAACCAGCAGCACAGAGACAGTGGGGAGAATCTCCCAGGAGGGGCCCAGCAAACAGGAATCCTGGGACCCAGGGCCAGAGAAAGAGAGAGAGAGAGAGATTCACAACCCCAATGCTGGGTTGAAAATGTCATTGGAGGCTTTTAATGCATCTGCAGACTTTTAATATTCATTTGTGGGCCTCCCCCCAAAAATATGGCATTCTTTAATTGCAGCTACACTTCCACAATCCTCAACACCTAATTTTCTCAGACAGCATCCGAACATCCATGCAACAAGGACAGGATGCGTTGTAATCACCCCGGTGAAAGGATGAAGGTGGAAACCAAGACTCTTTCTCTTTTTTTCTTTTTGTAAAATAGCAAGTAGAAGAATTCAAAGCTGAAATTGTTCAGGTTGCTAGTTAGGGTGGAATTATTGCTATTATTGCTACGGTTGGTTGCACAGCCAGCCAGAGGTTTAGCATGGATTTGGCATTTTTTATCAACCTGTCGAGTCCTTCCTAATAATCCTGGATAGGGGGTTTGTTGTTTAATGGTGTTACCGAGATCGTCGCAGGATGTCAGTCGTTCCAAGTAAAGCCGTCTTTTGCAATTGGTGGTGAATTTGTCAATGCCGATGGTGTTCCAGGGGTGCTCCAGATGTTCTGAGATTGCCCCCGAGGCACCTGGGACTATTGGGGGCAATCCTTGCTTTCTTTTGCTACAGTCATTCTACTTCTATTACTATTGCAACTATCATCCATCCCAAATGTACAATTTGTACCATGACCTTGTTGTAGAACAAATAGTTTCCCCCCCCCCAAGAATATTGCTTCCTACACCTTAGACCTGTCTGTTGGGCTCCATCAGACCAGGTAACTAAAACCTGGTTAAAATGATGGCCATGAGGAAACACGAAGGGGGCTTGTGTGATGTTCCCAGCCTTGGCATAGCTCAACTGAAGGAATCTGTGGTCATCCCTGCTCTAAGATATACTTGATAGGGGTTAATTCTTCAAAAAGATCTCACCTCTTAAGAACATAGGTAGTCCTCGCCTTACGATCACAATTGAGTCCAAAAGTTCTGTTGCTAAGTAGGACAATTGTTAAGTGAGTCTTGCCCCGTTTTATGACTTTTCTTGCCACATTCGTTAAGTGAATCACTGCGGTTGCTAAATTAGTAACACGGTTGTTAAGTGAATTTGACTTCCCTGTTGACTTAGCTTGTCAGAAAGTCACAAAAGGAGATTATATGACCCCAGGACACCACAACCATCATAAATATGAGTCAGTTGCCAAGTGTCTGAATTATGCTCACATGACTACGGGGGTGTTACAATGGTCGTAAGTGTGAAAAACAGTCATAGGTCACTTTTTTCCAGTGCTGCTGTAACTTTGAAGTCACTAAATGAATGTTGTAAGTCAAGGAATAAAAATCAAATGCAACAGAAGACATGGTGATGTTAGCATTAGCCCAAGAGTTGTAAAGAAGAAAGCAAGATTGGCGCTTGAGAAACTGGACATGTTTTGTAGGAGGAGAGACAAAGAATAGAATAGAACAACAGAGTTGGAAGGGACCTTGGAGGTTTTCTAGTCCAACCCCCTGCTCAGGCAGGAGACCTTACAGCATTTCGGACAAATGGTTGTCCTATCTTAAAAACTTCCAGTGTGAATTTATGGTGGCAACAACAGCAACAATCAACAGAAGGAATCCGATAGCACCTTTTCTGATTTTATTGAAAAGCATCAACAGTCGCAAGAAAAGTACATTTAGAAGCACAAGCAGTGTGGATGAATGAAGGTCCTATGGTGACCACAATATCTACCACCACAAAAGTGGCCCCAGCCCTTTGGTTCCATAGTAGACACTGTGCACAAACTAGGGAAGAGAATAAGAAAACGGAATCAGTATCAAATTGTTTAAAGACTGCACTCCAGAGCAAATACTGACATTAACAATGAAGCTACGTTGTCAATCTGTTCACCAGCGAGTAGCTACAAGGGATATAATTGAAAGCGCACTGAACCATGCTGATCCTAATTTTATCTAATTTAAAATGGAGTTTGAGTGGTTAATTGGACTTAATTGATCTCAAATGAAGAGAACCTTACGGGGTCATCCATAACTAAGCCCTGATTTCATTTTAAATCCCATCTGGTTTGTTGCGGTATGTGTGTATATCCCCCCATTCAAGACAGACTGCTTTCTAACCTGAATTTTACTGAAATCTGCATTTCTATCAAATCCAATGCTTATAATTAAAAATATTATGGAAGAGAACAACGCAACAACAAAGGGAAAGTTTGTTGCTGAATAGGAGGATGTTCCATTGTTAAGCATATAAAAGAAAAAAATAAGCTAAAACTGGCACACAGAAAAAAATCAAACTAAAACCTTTAAATTAGAGGATTGGTTTTGATTAAACAAAGACTAGGAGAAGAAGAAGGAAAAAGCTGGTAGAGACAGAGCAGAGAAGACATTCTGGCACTCGGAGTCAGCCCGGAGGTTGTCTGTGGCCCTCGCCTTGACTTTTTGACTCCATCCCTACTATGGAGTAAAATAATTTATCATTAGACAATCAATTAATCACGATTAACAATTTATTATATCAAACATCAGATGAACCATGGAATTTAAAACAGCCTGAAGAAATGGGGAAGCTAAAGATGAAAGGCCAGCTAAGAAACATTTAATTCTTTTCATGATCCAGGGGTTTCCATTACAATAAATATTTTAAATTCTGCATAATTAAATGCTAAGGATTTTCCCAATTTTATGCCAAGCAAAGTTCAAATAAATACATATTTTTAAAGGCATCTTTAATTAAAAGTACATATTTTTAAAGGCATCTCCCAAGGGGAACCTATTAGCAATAGCCTGCACACACACACACACACGCACACACACTGCAGGAGCTGCAGTGGTTCAGTGGTTAGAACAGAGTACTGCAGGTCAGCACTTTGGCTGATCGAATCCCACCAGCTCCAAGGTTGACTCAGCCTTCCATCCTTCCGAGGTCAGTAAAATGAGGACCCAGATGGTTGGGGGCAAGAGGCTGACTCTGTAAACCGCCTAGAGAGGGCTGTAAAGCACTGTAAAGTGGTATGTCAATCTAAATACTGTTGCTATTTAACGTACAATAAATCTATATATACACCCAAACACAGACCAAACTAAGAGTACCTTTATTGAGAATGGCTATAATAAGAGAATATTGCGAGTCTGATGTTTCTGTGCCTCCTCCTTCTTTTATGCTCATGTGAATTAGGGAGGTGTCTGGCTGGCTGCGTGCACATACTTTCTGCTTGTTTTGAGGCTTAAGCAATGTTTTCCTCCTTGTGGTTTTGGTAATGGTTCCAGCCAATCTCTGCCTCAAAGGTTATTTTCCTTGCCTTCTGCTGGTCCCTGAGCCTTCATAGAAAGGGCATAGATTATCTCAAAAGAGTGGGGAATTATACCTGATTTTTTTTAGCAAGTGTGGACAGGAGCCACAAAATAAAGGAGTGGTACTACTGGAGCCACCAAATAGTGCCACGGAGAAGTTCCATTGGCTAGATTGGGATTTGGCAATGTGTCTATTCTCTAGTGCAGAAGGCTTAAAAAGGATGGAGTCTGTATGCTGTCAAGGGTTTGGACAAGCAGGACCGAGAGTGAGCTCCGAAAACCGGAGAATAAATTTGAGAAGTCACTGAAAGGAATATTAATACAAACAGATGATTTGGTCCTCAGAATCCTTCAGCTGCTGGAAAGATGACATCTGAAAAAACGAGAGACGTTGGTTTAATTTTGGATCACTCCCTGACTTTACTTTTTTTAGCCTCTGCATTGATTTTAAAAATGTGATTTACTCTCATCTCGGCAAAAAACCTCCAGAAAATGCTTTGTTACAGATAACAGGGATTGCCTATCAATCAACTCATCTTGCCTTTTTCAGGGACAAATTCTTTGTTCTGACGATCATCAACAAATCTTCTAAACTGCTAAGGATTTGTCTCTGAGCCAAATGTTTCTGACCAGAGTTGGAAGGTTGGAAGTACCTATCATATTTATTTTTTATCTCGTCCATTTCGTTTTGCCAAATTTAATCATTCAGCGTGGGAAACATGACATTCAGAGGAGATGGCTTCTTTTGATTCAAACTGGAGCTTCCATTGTCCTGAAGGTGCTTTCCCAAAAGGCGACTGGACTTTCTTGGTTTCTTCTTTGAAAATATTTCACTTGTCATCCAAGAAGCTTCTTCAGTTCCGTTTCATTCAGAAATAATGGCGTTTCCATTGTTACAAAGATTAAACGCAGGAATTCCACACGCTCCAATAGGAAAATGACTTGATGCGTATATAAATAGACCCACAACATTTCATGCATAAATTATGATATAACTGCTGGCCTGAAGCTTCAGATCTTCACAATCTTTCCTCTTCACTGCGCCTTCTACTTATTGCCTTCCCTGAATCCCTGAATTATGCAATTTATCATCAGAATCCAACTAGCCAAAATTTGATTTCTCTGCGGAGCAAAAACTACAGTGTGTCTAGTCCTTCGGGTTTTGTGGTCGAGCAAATCCCTGATTTGCACAAAATTGAGTGGGCCCCTTTGCTCATTGTGGCAAGCTGTAATCAACTGCGAACAAAGATGGAATTAGAACGAGCTTGATATGTAAGGAAAGTATGCTTCATCATAATTTTGCTAGTTTCTTTGGCTTGGATGGATTCCTCTTGTGGCTACGGTTTTCCACTTGTTCCGACTTCTCTTCCTAATAAAAAATATCATAATAATGTTGTGGTTTGGAGATATTCCATGAGATCTTTAAAAAGGTTTCTACCTCCCAGGACATTATGGTGTGTAATCCAGTCCTGTTTTGCAGCCTGGATTACAGGTAATCCTTGATTTACAACAGTTGGTTTAGTGACATTTTGTAGTTACAACGGCACTGAAAACAGTGACTGTGGGCCGTTTTTCACACTTACGACCATTAGCAACTGACGCATATTTATGATAGTTGTGGTGCCTTAGAGTCGTGTTCCCCTTTTATGACTTGCTGACAAGCAAAGTCAATGGACAAGCCACTTAACAACTGAATTACTGACTTAAACAATTGCAATGATTCACTTAACAAACGTTTGCAAGACAGCCCATAAAATGGAGCAAAATTCACTTAGCAAATGTCTCACTTACAAATGTTGGACTTAATTGTGGTGGCAAGTTGAGGAATACTGTACTTGAAATTTTTCCAGCGTGTTCGTATTTTTTTGGTGGCACCAGAAAATTCTGCACTCCTGTTTTGGAACGATTTCAGTGGCATATAAATTTTTTCCGTCCCAATTTTGCTTGCAAATCGATTCTTGTTCCTCCCTGCACAATGATAGCATCTCCTCGCCTGCATGAGTTACCCACTCATTTCTCGGTTTTGCATCTTTCCATTAAAGCATTTCATGATACAGAGACTCACAGATGTACAGATAAGTGTCTGGGCAAGATGAAAGGAGTGTATTTCTTTTAACGGAGTGACATCAATTCCTGTCTCGAGTATTTATGCTGATAGGAAAGTGAGCTCTTTCAGATAACTCTCAAAAACCAAATTTCTCCAATTTGATGGTTCCCAGATTTGATGGATTGCTTCTCCCAGTATTCCCACTCACATTTTTAATTAGGGTAGAGAAAAATAGATGAAAACCAATGTACTGAATTTATTTATTTGTCTGTTTATTGAGCTTGACTGCTGCTGAGTCCCATAAGACTATGGTCAGCAGGTAATATTGTACAGGTAGAACATCCAGGTAAATAGTAAAACACTAGAGTAGGAATTCAAGTAAATATATACAAAGCAAATTAAAATTAAACTTCAAACAATAATCTAATAGGTGTTTATGGTCTAATAAAACACATCACAGCTGAGGCTAACGTTATTTTTTCTTGGTTTAATTCTGGTTACGTTGGCCTATGGATATAGATCAAACATGTAAAATAAAGAACATCTCAAAGCAAGGCTGAGACTTGATTAAACATTTCTTCTGCGCTTTGGCGAAAAAGAAATTTAATTAAACTTCTGTTGGTCAAAGTCCAATATTGACTAATATTTAAGACAATTCACCTAATTGGTTACTGCATGTCAGACTAGGAAAGAAAAGGTCTTCCTTCAGGGTCTTTGGTTTTGTTAAAATTAGTCTCTAGTGAGATAGCAAGATTGTTTTGCAAGGGTAGGGGTTGGCACCTGGTGCTGCTTCTATAATACTTTTTTACATAATTAATTTATGGAATTCATTGCCTTTGGGGAGTGATGATGATCATTGGGTTTGATAGCTTTAAGAGTGGATTGGGTACCTAGCGTATATGGATAAACAGTATTTGTCTTGGTAACACATGTTTTTTCCCCACATCGTTTTATTAAAATTACAATTACTGTAGTGGTACAAATTGGTACAAAATAAAAGAAAGTTGGAAAAATGGAAAGAAATAGTAAAAGGTACACCCGGAAAAAAAAGTGTCTTCTTTGTGGTCCCTTTTCATTGTTAAAACAGCCAGTTTCTTTTGTGCGTCCATTGTAACATCTTTGCCCGGTGTCATTTTTGTGGCCAATCATTTTTAAATCCACTTTCAACTCAATCTCTGTCTTGTCAGGTAAAAATCTGTCCCTTCTTCATAACATCTTTTAGACAAAGTCTATCCATAGAGGCAGATATCATGGTTGACGTTGTTATTAATTTCTGACTCCCATTTTTCAAAAGTATCCCTCAACATTTTCAGTATTAGAATATTTGTGTCATTCTATAATTACCAGTCAAGTTTATGTATTCTTTTCTTTTAAATAAAATCTTTAGTACCCTCTAGTGTCCAATTTTTAAAATCTTGCGTTTTGGGGGGAAAAAATCAAAACAAAGGCGTTTTCCCACAGGAAGGTTTCTTTATAATTAATTTCAAAATCTTATAACATATTTATCAGGATCCCATTTGTAGCTTTGTTAAGGTTTTAATCAAGCTTTTGATATTCATTTTTTAAAAAATAAGTTCTTAAGTTTCTAGTTATTTTTTTCTTTGATTAAAGGATTGAAGGAAGTCTTAACCAAGCGTTTTCAGATTTGTTAATCCAAAGGTTTCTAATAACTGAAAAATAACATTTCTGTATGTGTTTAGAAAAGGAAGTAGGTAAGCTTAGTGCCTTTCCAAAGGTGCGGGGGTGATGTTTGAGCACAATTCCTTGTCTTCCAGTGCTCAAAATCCCTTGTTTTATGGTCTTGTGGGTGAGAAATGTCTGGAGCGCTTGTGGGCAATCTCTGGATCTCTCCTTTGTCCATAGAGGTTCGAAGGGCTGATCTACTCTCTGGCTTTTTGTTCTTCAGAGTGGTTGTCCACCATTCTTCCTCTGGAAGTAATTCATATTGTTGGCTAAATGGAGTGACCCTCTTCTTTGTTCTTTGGAGTGCTATTTGCTGTCAGTAAAATTTGTCATCAGGCCTCATTGAGGATTTCCTAGATTTCCTAACTCCTTAATTTAATCCAGTGCAACTCCTCTTACGTTTGCTGCGTCTTATTCACGAATCCTGCACCACCACTATGTATGCTGCTTGTTTCTCTGAATTAGGCTGAGCAAAAGATTTTGGAATACTAGGACATTATTACAGCTAACCCATAAGGCAGTGATGTCGAATCTTTTTCGGTTCGCGTGCCAAATTGTTTGCACGTGTATGCTCTCGTGTGCCTCCCACCCACAATGCAATGTGCGACCCCTGGAATTTGTAGCCCAAAAAGAGCCAAAAACCAGCTGTTTTTTGGGGGGGTTGGGCTAGAAACCCAGGGGTCGCGCGTGCATGCTCAGTGGAGCTGGGCTGGGCGACAGCTGGTGTGCCGGGCGACATGGCTCCATGTGTCACTTTGGGCACGCGTGCCATAGGTTCAACATCACTGCCGTAAGGGCTTCCTCGTGGCTGGTGGAAGAAGGCCCTGACCGCCATGTCAGCGGTTCTTAGTTCTCCCAGGACAAATAAAAGGGCAGATGTAAGGCCACATGTCGAAAGAGGAATGATCTTTTTTCCTTTCCTAAACATTTCCGAGTATTTCTCCTCTAGGTGCTGGAAGCCAAAATCCAACCTGACATTTTAGCTAGATAGGTTCTTCAGGGAAAAAAAAAAAAACCCAAGAAGTCACCGTTCCACATCTGGTGTGCCTTGATGCACTGGATTCATGGGGGAGTAGACATAGAAACCACTGTTTGCCTTGAGACAATGGCAAGAATAAGAACTCCCAAAAACAAGACAGGAAACTTCATGAAAAACATCAGAACATGCAACCCACGGAGTCTCCTCCTCCTCTTCTTCCTCTTCTTCCTCTTCTTCTTTTTCCTCCTCCTCCTCCTCCTCCCTCTTCCTCCTTCCTCCTTCTCTTCCTCCTCCTTCGCTTCCTCTTCCACCTCCTCCTCCTGATGTTCTCCCCCCCCCGTGAACTCTGCCTTCTGCATATCTACCCAGCAGAAGGAAGCCTTGATTTCTTTTTAGATGGAGTTCATAAACTCGCAGTTAAGGAGAGCGGCTGGGCACAAAGGCAGGGCTTGTTGTGCTGATTGTTTGCCTCCTCAATACGCGTTTCCTTAGCTTCGTGGAGGACTTGGCTCAGAGTTTGGCCTTCCCGATGCACTGAATGAACAAGAAAGCCATTATTTCCACCCCGGCATTAATTGCGGAAGCAAAATATGGAGGGAAAAGGCACCGGGGTGTTGTGGGTGGCTTTGAAATATGGCAGGGCCTGTTGCTTTTTTTCTTTGTTGTGGGGGAATGTCTAAAGCCAGCCCACCCTTTTCTAGCCTGCTTCCTGGAGGGGGAGGGGGCAGCAACGCAAGGTAAATTACACAACTGCAAAATCTGGGCTTGCACCACGGTGGCAGGAAGAGTGGGGCTTTCCGTGGCCTTAGATGAAAATGTGAGGCCCCGAGAAGCTAGCCAGGTTCTCCATGAAACTGAAAGGACAAGATGATGAGGAGGAGGAGGAGGAGGATGTAGATGAGGATGCATTGCTTGGTAGCACTGGGTCCTCAGATCAGTTCAGGGAAGAAATAATTGCAGATTCAGTCCTAAGAATAATTGATAAAGGCCAACAGCAAGGACTGCCATCAGCACAGAGGATGTTGTCATACCTGGAAAAAGGACAACAGAATCCGAGAAGAAATGTTTCAGGCAGCATTCCAGAAACAAATCTAAATTTGAGAAGGCCCTCGCTCGTAAGTGGCGAATCTTCAAAATCACAGGCAGCATTCCAGAAACGAATCTAAATTTGAGAAGGCCCTCGCTCGTAAGTGGCGAATCTTCAAAATCACAGGCAGCATTCCAGAAACGAATCTA
>JANHJO010005343.1:94152-104378 GCA_032468235.1 Pseudoxyrhopus heterurus | reverse complement strand
CCCCTGCAATGATTTCAAGGTTCTGATTCTTAATCCCGTTCATTCAGCCGGAGGCTCCTCGCGCGCGTCCTCCTCTTCACCAGCTTCCAAAAGACGTTTTTATTTCCATCAAAATCGTCCTGCATTTCCTGGGCCTCTTGTCGTCTGAGCTGTTCCTCGGCTGCAAATCTCCTTTTCCGCATTTCCTCAGTTCGTCAGGGACCATTTTGCATGACATGTTTTCCTTACCCACAGCCTGGTCCGTTGCCAAAGCCCGCCAGGCCTTCGGGTTGCAGCCGCAGCCAGAGCTTCCGTGGTGGGTTTCTCTGCCCCTCTCGCCGCCCCTCCCCCCAAATCCGGCCAGGTTTTCCCTGGGATTCTATGCAGGTTACATCGCTTCCCCGGGTCGTCTCGGATTCTCCCCCTAACTGGCATTTCCGCCACGCCTGGCTCTCAGTGGCCAGAAGAGGTGAGCAGCCCTGTTCTCTTCCACCGATTCTGAACACTGAAGGTGGACGAGCACCGGGGGGTGTGTGTGTGTGTGTAGAAAAGCTTCAGGCCTTTCGAAGGGCACCTCGGCGGTCCCTGGAAGCCATCCGGTCCCTGGAAGCCATTCCAGTGCGCTGAGGTCTCCCATGGCTTCCCTCCGGAAGGCGTGGGGGCTCCATCACTGGAGGCTTTGAAGCCACCTGTCTGAAATGGTCAGGGGTCTCCTGCTTCAGCTAGAAGACCTCCAAGGTTTCTTCCAACTCTGTTATTCCGATACCAGGGGAGCCAAAGGGGTGCAGGAGGGCCGAGAACCTCTCAGAAACAGGGTCAGGGACCCACAGCCACAGCCGTCCAAGGAGCACCCAAAAGGGGCCAGCCTGGGAAACAGTTCTGGGTGCAAGCGATGGGGGGGGGGAGGGACAACTGAGCCAAGAGTCAGCATGGAGATACGATGAAAGGACGATGGGGAGGGTCCTTCTGGGGCTGGGAGAGATCACTGTCTCCTTTGCATCGGGTCTGTGGGTGAACCGCTCCGTTCTCTGCCAAACCAGGAGGCCGGCGTATCCGTGTGGAAAGGGACAAAACTGGGACCACCACAGCCGCAGCCTGAAGGGCAGCCCCCCCCCCCCAAGGAGTGAACTGCGGTTCTCCCCCTGTTCCTGCCCCCTCTTTACTCCTTTGGGCACCCGACTCTCTCGAATGAAGAAGTGGGGTGTTTCTGAGTTGAGGTTTGCACTCTCTTGGGTGGGACTTTTCCACCAAAATGTTAAACAGGCCCGTTAGAGCTCCAGGCATATTTGGGGTGTTTGCAAATTTGGCAGATTGCAACTCTTTTTTTTTTTTGAAATAATTTTTATTGTTTTTTACATATAATCATCTTTCATTACGAACATCTTTGAACCTTCTGCCACCTGTTTCTTGGAAAAGGATCGAGACATCAAGTGTGAAAGACCAACAGCGGGCTAATCTTTGTACCATGCGAAAAAGGATTACAGCAATTAGGTAGCCTTTTGTAGGTGGCCACTAATTAGGATTACATGCCAGCCAAAAGATTAATTCCTTCCACAAACACCGGAAAATGGCAAATCCTTTCCTGTCAGGAAACTGGAAATGCCAAATTTGTGGAGAGCCGAAGAGGCCGATGAAACCTCTTGTTCTTACCAGCTGTCTGGTTCGGGTTTTGTTTGAGTCTAAATAAATGCACTCCACCCTACAAATCAATTTGCCACCCTCTTAATTAAAAGATTCAAACACCATGAATGTCAAGGCGCTTTGTTGTCTTCTTAAAGCAATAAAAGCAAAGGCAATGTTACCCCTTTCCTGCCCAGCCACTCTCGGGGGGGGGGGGTCACTGACTTGGCTGCAAAGAGAGAGAGGTCACCCAAGGGACAGAAGGGATGATTCAGCCTTCAGAAGTGACAGGAAGAAAGACTTGGTCACAATATAAAAAGCAGAGTGTGAGGGTGCGTGTGTGTATGTATGTATGTATGTGCCGTATACGCTCTTCAGCAGCTGCACCAATCTCAACCAAACTTGCCATGCGGATACCTTACCCTCTGGCAACAAGCACTGTGGGGGTTAGACACGCTGCTGAGGGGTCTTTGCCCCCTAAAAACAGTGCCGAAGCGCCAACCCCCCAACACTCACCGGCAGGCGACTCAGCAAACTGCACTCCACAAGGGGTGGCAGAGAGCAGCCTGAGCAGCATGGCGCTTATGCAGTACAGTAAAAAGCACGGAGGGCAAAAGACAGCAGGGTGAGTGAGAGTGAGTGAGCGGTGCAGCTTCGGGGTCTGGCAGCAGAAGCTGCCCTGTGCCTCCTGTTTCTCTTCCCCGCTTAAAAAGCGCGGAGCCGAAAGAGAGTGGGCCGGCCAGCCAGGCGGCAGGCAGGTGGGCGAGTGAGTGAGCGAGAGAGAGAGAGAGAGAGAGAGAGAGAGGGAGAGGGAGAGAAGTGGGGGGAGGCTCTGCTTCGGAGGTGGAGGCAGTGGGAGCAATGGGACGACTATACCTGGGTAATCAGCTAGTACATTATAAAACCCTAGCTCCCAGTTAAGGCTGACTCTTGATTTTTTTCTCTCTCTCTCTCTTCTGAGAAGGGTTTTGGCAATAGATGGTTCTGGAAAACCCTCTATTGACAAAATCAACCATCCACAAAGAAGAGGGAGTCAAGCTATTCTCCAAAGCACCAGAAGGCAAGACAAGAAGGAATGGATGGAAACTAATCAAGGAGAGAAGCAACCTAGATCTAAGGAGAAAGTTCCAAGAACAATTAATCAGTGGAACAATTTGCCTCCAGACGTTGTAGGAGCTTCATCACTGGAGGTTTTTAAAAAGAGATTGGACAACCATTTGTCTGAAATGATATAGAGTTTCCTGCCTGAACAAGGGGTTGGACTAGAAGACCTCCAAGGTCCCTTCGAACTCTGTTATTCTGTTAAAACTTTCCCAGTTCTCCAGGTGGTAGGCACGCTATTCTCAGAACTTTTTAAAATTCTTAAAATGTGGACCTTTTAATATTTTGAAAAGGAAATGAGGATGTGTCTATAGCATTCTCAGATTTGCCACACAACACCCCCTCTTTGCTATGGAAAAGAATCAGAGTGGGGCAGCCTAGAGAAAGGTTTAAATGTTCTGAATTCACAAAAAGCATTTAATTCTTGGTTGCCAAATTGATAGGGATTTGTGCAATATACTGAATTATCGTTTGGTCAAACAGCCTGGATTTGTGGATCATCGAAGCCATGGTTTTAATGCAGTTTGAAACTGGTTAAGCCTGCTGTGGGCCTTTTCCCATAACAGTCTGCGTTCAGTCAGCCTACTAACTAATCTAATCTCCTTATTTTGGCAGCACACAATCCCTTTTAAAGTCAAGAATCAATCATTTTGGAGAGCCCTCACTCCGATGCCTGAATGCTTGTGCCAGGAATGTCATGGTAAACCTTTAGGGTATCTTTGGCCCTTCCCACTGTCCAGGCAAAGGCAGAGGGCATGGCTTCTCGGCTGCACTTCACCAGGATTTGAGAGATGTGGCCATCTCAGTCACACCTTCTCTAAGGTGGCTTCGGGGGTGCTTGTTCTGTCCAGATTTTTTTTCTTGGAAAATCAGGAAATGTAGGTGATCCCACAAGACGAATGATTGGGTGGAGTTGACTTGATTCTGGCCACGCCTGAGCCATTTGCTTTTGAAAGTAACACCCCGAGGTAGAACTGCCTGGATCCAACAAACCATATCTTGTGACCGTGCTACTCAGAAGTGCTCTAACCCACCGAGACCATGACGTATAATGGAGGAACCATCAGTCCAAGGAGGTTCTAAAGGTTGAAGACCACCTAGGAGAGAGAGCCATCTGAGGAAAGTCAACCATAGCTTTGATTCTACGTTATACGAGAAGAGTAACCTGGAAAATGGAGAAGGTTGCACAAGAGCCTTCAAGTTTGCTCCTGAGATGGCCATGGCTAGACTCCACTCTTACCCCTCAGGTTCACCAATAAAATCCCAGAAAAACCCATTTCCATGTCATTTTATTAGTTGGCTTGTACAGTTTCTGCAGCATCTTACAAAAATACTGTGAATTTGGTAAAGGATAACAATAACAGCATCGGCCACAGATGGGTTGACCATTCTCGCTGATGACTTAACGATGGTTTTTTTTTTCCCTAGAGGGAGAGGTTGAAAAGGTTTCAGCAGTAAGTGGTTTTCTCATCACCCCAACCAGGGCTAACTGACCAGAGATCACATGGAATTCTTCAATCCTAATTGCCGGCTGCCATTTTGTAGAGAAAAGATAAGACATCTAAGGAGACCTGGCTATCACATGAGCATTGAAGATAGAACTATGAGGAAGATCTACATGGATTTTATTTGGTTTCCTTAAGAAATTGCCAGAAATATATTTCAGGAAAGTCAAAGAAGGATGTCAATACTTTTTAAAATTTAACGGAAGATCTGGGAGAGAGAAAAAAAACCCAAAATAAAACTCCTTCAACCTGCAACTGTGTTATTAAGATTTTTCTGCCTTAAAGAAAATGAGTCTCAATTTTTTTTTCCTGAAAAAAACTTCTTGAAAACACCAAGGCCCAGATGTTCTGCTTTAAGGGAAATACAATTTTGACAGAAGTGAAGTCAGCACGCCAGACACAAATCGTGTCTGATGCAGCTTCATCAAAATATCCTTTCCAATGACTTTTTCTCCTGCGTGGGTTGACTTGCAAAGTTGCACTACGTTGGGAACAAAGCAGGTGGAATCCTGAAATATGACAAGTGTGTCACCTGTCTCAACAGGTGTGCCCACCAAGCAGTGCAGAGGATGCCAGCTAGATCTTTTCTGGTCATCCAAGAGATGTAAGGTACATTATATCATTGGGGGGCCAGGTCTCTCCATCTGCATCACCCCTTCTAATCTTCCTTCCAACAATTCCCTAGGACAAAAATAAAATCTAAGATAGTCTAGAACAGGGGTCGGCAACCTGTAGGCTCTGAGGCCGCATGTGGCTCTTCCATCCCTCTGCTGTGGCTCCCTGTCGCCGGTTGGCTCCACAATTGATAGGGCTTTCAGTTAAGATAGGTAGAGGAAAAAGGTCACCGGGCTAGGAGGAGTCTCTATGGTGGGGGAACCGGACTTCTGGTCAGCAGAGGAAAAAGGACGCTGCGCTAGAAGGAGACTCTCTGGTGGGAGAACCAGACTCCCAGTTGGTTCCAGAATTGAATGGGGGGGGGGCTTCCGGTTAGGACCTTTGTAGCTCTTTGAGTGTTTAAGGTTGCCGGCCCCGGGTCTAGAACAAAGAATTTCAGGCAAAGAATTTTCTTCTCCATTTTTTAACCGATTCTTTTAAATCCATGGGGTTTTAACTTGGAACTATGCAAACCACATAGTCTACCTTTGGGCTAACACTTTGGCTTGGTTGAGATGTCTCCAGACATTAATTCAGTATTATGTGCCTGACAAGGGCCTTGTAGTCCATATCTTTCCACCCACCCATCCTTCCCTCCTTCCCTGTCAGATCTGATTTGTTCCCCACAAAACTCGTTCCTGGCATTGGAGAAGTTGCTGTCAACCACATATGCTGGTGTACGTGAGCAGAGATGGCTTTTTAATTACAATGCATTGCATGCAAAACGAGATTGATTGGTTTTTCACTTTTTTGTTTTTTTTGGCTTGGGCTTCTGCTCAGTTCATTCTATTTAATCGTATATACACATTGGCATCGTATAAATAAACCATTTCGCTCTTCCCCTCCGCCCTGAGATTTCATTCTCTCGCAACCTGATCCTCCTCCCCTTTCCTTTTACTGGTGCCAATGGTGTTGTGACTACTCTAAGCCTTGACAGCAGCTGCATGATTTGGCCTCGGCAGTTTGATGGACCCCACAGTGTCCCTGAAGTCTGAAGGCAACGCAATGGAGACGATTCCTGGGAAAGCTGTTTCTTCCTCGAAAAAGGAGTCAGCCTCCTGGTGTGAAGCAGACAAGAATGGGTGCGTCTTTGGTGAGAAATGGACCATAAGAGCAAGGCATGAGCAAGTCATGATGTCGCCTTCTTGGGCTCAGCTAAAACTGGTGATGAATCCCATGGAGTTCTTCTTCATCCCATGCAACTCTTGGTGGTGAGACTTGGCTTGCTGGCTTTCTCCTTTCAGCAGAACGCAATGTTTGCATTTGAAGCAAACTCTCCCATCCGAGTCTCCCCGAGTTTCAGTGCTTCCTTGAGCGCAAGGCAACCTTGGACCATGACAGCTGTGGTACCCCAGTTGTAAAAATATATTGGCATGGCACTCTCAAACTGGGTGCTCCAACACACCGCCTTAATCCGGCCAGGGGATTCAGATGACTGATCCTCAGGCAGACGTTAGCAATGAAGGATCTTCATAAAAGCTTTCCGGAACTCAATGTTGAAGGTGGTATAAATGATGGGGTTGACTGCGCTGTTCACGTATCCGAGCCACGTGAAGGCGCTGTACATGACCTGTGGGATTTTACAGTTGCAGTGCATGTTCAGAATGTGGGTGATGAAGAAAGGGAGCCAACAGATGATGAAAACACCTGCAGGAGGACCAAGAAAAGAGGCCGTGTTAGCAGTGCAACCGGTCAGGTCTGCCATCGTAATCACTTGAGCCTGCTTTGCTTCACTGGGATCCTGACATAAATGGGGGAAGAGGTTCGACAGGATGACAGGAACCAGAGGTGCCAATCTGGAACAGACTGGCAGATCCGATGACATGAGCGTGAAAATGGAATGCAAAAATCTAGCAAAGAGGTGCCAAACCTTAAGACTGTTACCAAAACACCTACTGTAAATATAATTGGACACTAATGAACTGGTCAATGGGGGAGGATATGGGAGAAGGGGAAAAAGCAGGCTTTATGTGGGAATAGTCAGATTCAGCTTTTCTTACACTATAACCACTTGGCTTTAGTAAACGTATATCTTTTGCTACAAATGGAATCGAGGGTCTTTCTTTTTTAAGGGTCCAAGCTGGGACAAGCCTGACACAACTGTTGAATGGATCTCCCTGCCTACCTCCTACTTGGAGACATCACAGCTATAACAGGCAACAATAGCCAACAATTTAGGATTGGAAACTGGCACATTTGTTTGAATAAATATTCCACGTAACAACTAGCAATGAAGTTCTTTGTTTATGTTATGGAGTAGGAAACTCTTCCTCCTCCCTGTCCCAGATTTCTAATTTGCCAGTCTATAAATCCAGTGAAATGCTGAAGCTGTAGCTTCCACAAGGGAGGTTGGACCAAACTCTTACCAAGCACAATGGCAAGCATTTGAGTGGCTTTCTTTTCCTTCTGTTGTGAAAACTTCCTTCTGCTCATGGTTTTGAGGGAAGTCCTGGTTTTGCCATTGGGCATCGTCTGAATCTCAAAGACCTTGGCTGTTTTGGAATTGTCTATGGTATGCCCGTTCTTCTGCACGTCGAGTGGGCTGTTCTCTGGGGACGGCGGAGTTAAATTGGCACAGGGGATGGAATCAGCTGGCTCAGCTGGTTCCATGTCACTTGGTAGAGGTGGCAGAGCATTGTTCTTTGGTGGGCTGGTACTGGTGGCCATCTCCATCTCTTCCATGTGATCCATGGCCTCCTGCATAGTGATCAGAAACATTGGGCTGTATAATCGAACACCAAAGGACATCAAACAAATACTGAGGCAAGGAAAAGAAAAATTATGTACAGAGAAAATCTTCTTCAAGTAAACCAATGAATGCAAATCTCTTTTACCAAGGTGCAAAGTGGAACATGACTAATAGAAAGGAAATAATGGTGGAAATGTAGCAGCAAAACAGTGCCAATTCAAGGGACGTGTTGAGAGCACGCTAGTCCCAAGGGTGACTCCTGTTCAAAAAAAATAAAGCAGGGTCAAACTCTGTTGGAAGTTGTCCTCAAGGACATCAGTGAAGGTCTGTGACTTCTGGAGTAAAAAAATATTAATAGCAGAAATGGAAAACTTTTGAACAACCTGGAACTGATGTCTCTGGTTTTTCCTCCCTGTGTTTTGGGGGACCCAAATTAAAAAAAAAAACCTTTAGAGAAGCCAGTGTCCTCTGCGCTCAGGCAGAAAAGGAAATTGACAGCAACACATTTGTCTGAGCTTTGGGGTAATCTCCGTGGGGTCTTTCTATGGGGGTCTCTGTATGAATGAAAGAAAGCCGCCAAAGGACACAGCAGGGAGAAAGATTAACTATCTTCTTTTCTGTATTGGGCTCCAGAAAGGCAAACAGATTTTGGGGAACACAAGGGAAATCACCAATGATTGTTTGTGGGAAGGAACTGAGGTTTGTCATGGATAGGGCACAACGTCCCCATAGACGTTGAAGGCTTGTTACATTTTTGTATACAAATGGATATGCCACCAGCTCCTATTTTGTGGTTGGTGCTTCAAGACTCTTGTAAAACGTTCAAAGCCAACATTTTATGCAGCATCTGTGTAGACCTGGGGTGCTTGGCATGGACACTCACCACTTTGCCCTTGTGAACAGGGAAGCTCCCGTTGCTCTTCACAAGGAGCGTGCAGAGCCTGACATCTCCTGGATGAGTGCATTTCTCCTGAAGAAGAAGAAGAAGAAGAGGAGAGAGAAAGAGAGGAGAAGAAAGAAGAGAGGGATGGTTGGCATAAGACAGCACTTATCCAGGGTAGAACCAAGGACAAAGATCTGGAGACTAGGAAAGAGGGCCATGAACAGGGAAGAATTCCCCCACAAGGAGAAACAACGCTAGAGATAAGACAATTAATCAGTCTGGCAAAGTACCCTATTTAATTCTGAGGCCAACATTTCCATGCATGGCTGCTGCCCGTTCTATGCCCTGGAGAAACATCTCCTTGCGGCCACCTTCGCGCGAAACACCGTTGATTGGGGGGGGGAGACCAAAGAGTGAGGAAATCTCTGGGTGCAAACCATAACTGGAGGAGTGGGGCTGAGAAGATGGATATTGGGAAGAGACAGCGGGGGTTACCTTCAACGGGGCCTGCGTGTCGGCGTCCAGGCCCACGTGGCTGGCGATGCGTTTGGTGTTGACCCGTTTTCTGCGTTTCCGCAACACTATATAGATCTGCACGTACACCAGCAGGGTGACAATGAAAGGAACGTAGAAGGAGACGATAGAAGAATACACAACAAAGGCAGGGTTGGCAATGATACACTCATTCTTCTCTGGAAGACACAAGAGAGGGCAGGAATGTTGCCCCAGCCATTAGGAGCTACAGTCAGCCTGGGTGACCAGAGAGCTGTGGGTGCAAAGAAGGGCAACAGAGGTTCCTTTTGAGATGGAATCCCATCTTCACCCTTTGTTCTGAGGAATGGACTTTCTAAAGGATGAGATTTTCCATTTGAGGGAAAGAATTGAGGAACAGCTAAGGCTTTTACTCAGGTTTAAATAAAGAGAAATGGTGAATTGAGGGAGGGGGCGAAAGCTTCCCTGACTCACAAATAAGGCTTTTTAAGGGGGTAGAAAAATACTCCAGGTTTTGAGCCCATCACCTGCTGTCAGATGCAAGCAAGCAGGGCCAGTCGTGAACAACAAAAATAAAACCAGCAACTTTATTGTCTACCACCTATATTACAAGAACCCCACCAGGCTGCTTGCTTTCCCCTGGGAACATCCAGATAAGGCTTCATGCATTTGGGGGAAGACCAAGCCTAGGCCACTTGCAGCTATGCAAGGACTCCAAACTAGATCCTCGTTTGACTCCTCTTCCCAGCCTGGCTGGCAGTTTCCCAACACTTTCATGGATGGACAAGGGAAAGTGCCTCTTCCCCACTCCCACCCCATCATTTACACTGATATCAACCAAATGCAAACCTAGATTAAAAATATCTTAGACTGGCTCAAGCTGCGTTTTCAACTTGAGAGGGTTAGAGCAAGCGGTGGAAAAAGGGGCCTGGCAGGGGACACCAGGGAGTTTGGCCGCTACAGCTCGGTGTGACCAAAACACTCAGAAGAACTACTGGCCACCTTTGCAAGGAGTCTTGATTTTTCCCGGCTCTGCTCTGCGTGTCTGGGGATTTCATCTCTGCACATTTCTTTTCTCAGTTCAGTGAGAAGTGTCAGTATATGTTTGTGTTGACCACTCCCATAGATGTGACATAAGGAGCTGCTGTAGCTCAGTGGTTAGAACGAGGTACTGCAGATTACTCTGCAGACTTGCCGATCAGCAGTTTGGCTGATCGAATCCCACTAGCTCCAAGGTCGACTCAGCCTTCCATCCTTCCGAGGTCAGTAAAATGAGAACCCAGATTGTTGGGGGCAAGAGGCT